>CAKAOH010022017.1:0-34650 GCA_916701665.1 Sebastiscus tertius
ATGGAGCCGAACACGACTACAGACAGGATGAACCGCCGCAGGTGTCTGTAGATTGGCAGGTGAATCATTTCCTGCACCGGGTTAAAATCGGGGTCATTGAGGTTTCTCAGAAACCACAGCACTCCCGGCCTCAGCACCTGATGGGCGTAAACAATAAAAGTTAGCGTTAGGAAAGCAGCTGCATTTAAAAAAAAAAAAGCAAACGTTACTGTCATCAGGATCTTACCTCTCTCAGTAGGAGGATGAAAGAAGCAAAGTAGAAGACATAAACCATTCCCACAAGCCAGTGCAGGAACATGGTGGTGCCAGGGGCTGATTTAAAACTCAACTCTCTGTCTTTCAGGGAGGCATCAAACATCTCCTGCAGGAAGTCAAATAAATGTTAAATAAAGATAGCAGTTAGACTGATTCAAATTCAGTGTTTATTCTAAGATGATAATTACTCGTCTTTGTTAAATGAATGCACAGATGGCTGGAAGATCAAATGTGCTATGAATAACATTTGCGCATGCCATATGCTTTACAGATTAAAATTAGACAAAGCTCAATTAAATTCTGAAAGTACCATGCAGAATGAAGGATTCCTCCACTGCCGCTCAAAGGCAAGTCCCATTTTTCATATTGGCATTGTTCACTTATGTATGTGCTGTTGTGTCTATAGGATTTTAGATGTCCTGTATGTTACATATTTATTACAACGTCTAACTAGAATTACCGCCTCACGGTTATATGCCTCCGCCAACCAGTCAAGCTGCAGTTTACATCCGTGTCTGTCCAAAATGTCATCACTTCATCATTTTATCCGATTAGACAGCTCTGTGAAATTGTCATAATTAGCACATGAATTCTTGAGTTATGGCCAGAAACATGTTTTGTGAGATCCTTGCCCACCAGAATCTAATCAGTTCATCCATAGTCCAAGTGGATAATAGTGCCAAATCTCAAGAAATTCCCTTGTTCCTGAGATATAGCGTTCACAAGAATGGTCCAGACGGACGAACGGACAGATGGACTTACGGACGGAAAACCCGAAAACATAATGTTAATGTTAATAAAAACAGCATTGTAGCAGAGACCAAACCAGCTTTGTCATCACAAGAAAGCTCATTTTAATCTGTGGGACAAACTGAAATGAGAAACACAGCTTATTCCACTCGGTTCATTTTCAGGCCAATTAGATTCTTTTCACAGGTGAACAGCTGCGGAGCGGAGAGGACATGGTTCCCTTCTGCTGTGTAAACGGCTCCATCTGTTCAGAGGCGAGTTGACAGGCTCGTGAAAACAATCCCACTGGCTTACACTGTGTAGCGTAGGTGGGAAAGCTTAGGTGGCCACTGGAGGCAGAGGTCGACTTGGGGCTGTGCCACTTAGCGCCAGAGAGTGAAAAATTGCTGACACACAAGAGACTCGCAGATGAGGAGGAGTGAGAGCCACAACGCTGAGGCATATGTGACTCTCTCTCCATTTGTCCAAGCCAGTTTGTTTTCTGTATTTCTGTGTTAATAAATGCATGAACTGTGGGATCAACAGCATCTGCTTCTGTCTCTGTCTCAGCCCTGTTAACTGCCACTTCAAGGGCTATTTGAGAGACGCCTCTACAGGGTAGAGAACGCCAATCTAATTTGAACAAGAGACATGTAAGCATACACTGAAATTTCAAAGGGAGGAGAGGTAAATTCAGAAAATTAGACTGGCTGCAACTGGCACTGGAGGAACCCCTTTGAGGCTGGTAGAAAACATAGATAGCATTATAGACAAGTATTTGTCACTATATGGTACTGTATCTGTAAATACATCAGCCAAGCATGAGAAATACAATTAACCTTCCCATGACTATGATACCACTTTAAGTTTTAACATTACACCAGTTTAATAAATGAAATGCAGACAAGTGTGAGGAGCTGGGGCTTCCAAAAACAGTATGATAGAGTGTAATTGAGCCAGAGAGTCTTACTAAAGAGCAGATGTCGAGCCACCAGCCACAGATGAGTGGAAAAACACCAATCTCCACAACAACCAGCAGAGAGACCTGTAATGGAAGCATTGACGCGTCTCAGTATCACTTAACACCATATGTATGCACATGAAATAAATCTCTATAAAAAGGTGTTGAAATGCAGTAATGTTATGCTTTTTTCCTCATTCAGTTTCAGGCTCTTTTAAAATGGACAAGGCCACCTCAAGCCTGACTATTTATTATGAATATCTTTAGGTCATACTGTAATAAAATAATGCTATCTTTCAGTTTCTGTGTAATTGCAAAAATACAAAAAAAAACAAACTCAGATTCAGTGTTATGTTCACGTAGTAAATCTCAGTAAGTGAATACTTCTGTCTATATTTCCACTAATGACGGCGCAGACGTGAGTTATACAGAGAAGAAATGTACTTAGAGGTGTTACCTTGACAACGATGTAGCAGACTCCCAGGAGACGTCGGGAGCGCTGGAACCTGACCAGAGCAGCCAGACCCTGAGACGGCCGTTAAGGATCAACATCGTCGCTCACACATTTACACCCGCACAGACCTAACAGAATCAATTCCACATGCATTGCTTGTCCTTGTAATAGAATTATGTTTGCTTTAGGTTGTACATTTCAGTAGACGGAAGGATACGTGACAGAGGATGAGCGTCATGGCCAGCAGTATGTAGCCCACAATGGTTGTGATTAAGCCCTCAAAGTGGGAGGCTTGGACCTGAAGAACGGAACAAAGTTGTAGTCAAGTAATTAATCACAACTCAAGAGACACAATATTGAATAATAATGCCAAGAGGATGAGAGCAGTTTCTTACATATTCCTCAAAGCCAAGACCCACGACAGAGAAGTGCCCGATGTGGTAGGGACAAAATGCTGATTGAGGGGATAAAAAGAAGACAAATGCAATCAACCTGCAGCAATTGCTATAATTACATAATATGTCTTAAATAGGATCATATAACTGTACCAGGGCTGCACAATTAATCATGATTTTGGCTTCGCACAGTTAAATGAACATGATCGACTGCGATATTAGTGTTTTAAAATGCTCCACTCAAAGAAAACTCTGCTGCATAATTCAAGCGCTTCCTAAACACACCAACATGTCGTTGGTGTGGAAGTTCTTCAGTGTGAGTGAAGCAGACATAAAGCTCGCAAATTATCACAACTGCAAGTCCAAAATAAGCCGCGGAGGAACAACCTTAAAACATTTGTAACAACTAACTTAATCCGACACTTACATTGTAATTCATTCCCATGAATGCGGCTCAGAGTAATCACCGTGACCGGCTCGTCTGCCGACAGCACGGAGCTAAGGAGCTTATTTTTTTTTTAATCACAGCAAATATTTGAATAAAAATAAAATCATTTATTTCCTATTCATTTGAATTGTGTGTTTTTATGCAAATAACCACTATAGATGGCAATAACAAAGTCAAATCTATGAATAATCATGCTAAATAATCTCAATATTGATCAAAATAATCATGATTAACAGTTTGGTCATTATCGTGCAGCCCTAAATTGTACAGTATTTCACTTTTGTATGTTGGAGGACCTTTTAGGCTTTATTGTGTTTTAGTCCTTGATGAATGGAACTACTGCTGTGCAAAGTTATTCTGTACTTTTAATCATCCAAAAAATGCGATCAATCAATCTTTACGATAAATCCTTCTTTTAATCTACTCACCAAAGACCAGGATGAAGAGTGTGTTGAGAGACACCACCCAAAAAACATGCTCCTACAAGACAAAAGAGTCCAAGTATGATTTTAACTTACAAACGTATGATACAAAAGTGTAAAAAAACACAACTGACTTATAGAAAGACTTACCAAAAATACCAGTGAACCATCCAGGCCAAGCATCTAAAAGGGAAATGGAAAGATTTGAAATGCGTCATGACGCATTACACAAATAGAAAAACCTTTGATAGAGTTGTGTAGATTGTGTACTACGGATGGGGGTGTTTGGAGATCAGTAATGTCACACAGAGTTACCCTTTCCCAGGTGAGCTCCTCCGCCGCTCTGTCCCACTCCAAAGCATTCCAATTCATGTCATCTACAGAGAAAAAATATTGACTTTAAATACAGTGAAGATTAATACATTCACAACAGTCTGCAATTTAAAAACGTCTATATAATCATCCAATTCAATCATTATCAATCAAGACAACACTGTTATTGTGTTTGTCTGGTCAAATGCTTTTGGGTTTGACTTCCAGCAACAACACAGGAAAATAATACTTAAGAACACTGTTATGATTACATTATTAATGCTGTTCCAGGGAAAATTTGTTTGCAAAACAACCTATTGTTTCCACTGCATTAATTTAGCTGTGGTGACACCCCGCAGCTAGAATAATGTATAATACAATCACAATCCATTATCAGCCTGTTTTGCCTAGCCTGCTGCAAAATCAGCCCATTAACCGCAGAAAAACAAAACAAATTAAGTGGGATATGAGTGCATTTTGACACATCGTTATATCATTCTCAAATTAATTGTATGCTCTAGTGGCAGGGTTGCTGTTTGTTCTAATGTTTCTCAGTGTTTAAATGTGCATTTCCATAAACCCTGCGGTTTCCAGTTGCTTCAACAACGGCCTTGTCTGTTGGCTTTACTGGAGACGAAACATGACGCTCCTCTCCATTTCAATTTGTGCTTGAACTGCACCATTTTCTCAGTGTTTTGTGATGTTAAGTAATTACATTTTGTAAGGCAAGGCATTCCTGCATATCTCCATAAAATCTAACAAGGGAGAACACAATGTGAAATGTGATGGACAGACGGGCAGTGTGCCATTCTTGAACACAATCACTGTTTGTTTCTGCTAATATATGTCTCAAAATGACACTTTATACAGCCTGACAAGACTTCAGTATGGACTCAAATTACAACTACAACTGCCAAAAAAACTACTTTAAACAGATACTCTGATTGTGATTGATTTCCTTATCAAATTCCAACCTTGTGCTCCATTATTGGGGTCTGCGTCTTCAGCTGCTGCTCCCTCCTCTTCTTCCAGCTCTGGGTCATCACCCTGGTCTGGTGGGACATCAGGGGGCTCAGGCTCTGCTTCATTCTGGGCTGGTGGATCAGCCGGGGCTGGCTGGGCTGCAGGAGGCTCATCAGCTGCTCCCTGGCCTGCAGCTTGTGCCTGAGAGTGAGGGTTTAACGTAGGGAGATGACAGTAAGGGTGATTTTGTGTATGCACATGGTTTAAGATTGGATGTTCAAGTATGTATGTCAGACAAAGTACCTCATTGGCTTGTCCGGCTGCGTTAGGCGGTGGCGGGTGGTGCTGCTCTAACCATTGGGGAGCGCCACCATGGACTATCTGTTCTCTGAGCCACACCAGGCTGATAAATGCACACAGCGTGCAGGTGACCACGAAGCAGCCCTGTAGACAATCTGCAAGCAGGTTCTCTCTGCAGGAGCACAAATATTAACACTTTTATAAAACATACATACAAAAATAGACCTTTAAAAAGTAGGCTATATGGAAATGAAGAGAATAAGCAGGTAAAGGAGATAAGCTTTAGCTTTAGTAGTGTGTAGTAGGAGAACACTGTTATCGTCACTCACGTAGAGAGCATGTCCAGCGGCAGTGTCAAAAGTGAGCTCACAGAGCCGGTAAACAGACACTTGTAGATGCGACCTGAGACAGAGACCAAATAAATAAATAAGTGGTATTTTGCATACATTAAATACATTTAAATAGTTTCATTGTAACAACTTACACAATATGTGAGCATTACATATAACCGAGGGGGATTTACATATCTTGGAACATGCACATGTTATGTAAAGATACTAAAGCTGTAATTCTCTTGATCGCGTTAAACCATGAACATGAGCTAATATGTGAAGCTTATGTCATGGCCACTTCATACAATGTAATGAACATCTACTTCCAAACCTATGAAACAAATTGATCAGCTACAATCAGATAAAACCTATTATTATCCCCCATTGCTTTGGTGAATCAATTTATGAGGAGAAACAAAAGTGAATTACACATTTAAGATAACAACTGATACAAATAGCTTGTGTAATCCAGTATTAAGGAGGAGATCACTTTGGCCTTGAGTTCACATTCAGTTTATCTCTGCATTTGTGTCTGTGTGTGTATTACTTACATGCGGTGAGAGGAACCACCCCGAGCCACGCGAAGGCCACCAGTGTGTAATGGAACCAGTAGCGGATGGCCGTGCCCACACTGGTCAGCAGGCCGGCACAGATGTCCTGGATGGGCAGACGTGAGGGCATGTCTGGGGAGTAGACTGAAGTGGAAAGAGGGAACCAGAGACATTTAAATAATATTTTATGTTTGATAGTGTTCTAAATATCATTGTGTTATGTAAAAAAGGACTGACACAAAAAAAGAACCACATGGCCCCATCTGTAAGGCTTGTTTAGGAAACGTGAGGCTGTTTAATATATTAAAGTGGATGATCCATCAATGTCACGAGTACTTACTTGGTGTGAAAGCAAATCTGTGCTTGCATAATTCACAGTACTCCTTCCTGCTGTGCTTCAGCCACTGGACCAAACTGTAAAGCAACATTTAGACGGTCAAATTTCAACAACCTGAAACATATGCTGCTTGAGAATTTTTAGGTTTTTAGTACGCAACATTTTATGTGTGATTTTGGGGGATAAATGTTGGAAAACTGAATATTCAGATCAATAACAATGGAGACCTACTACAGAGCATATATCAATTAAATCATCCACTTCTAAAATCCTTAAAAAGTATTACAAAACAGATGAATGTGTGTACGATCGGTCACATTTGAAATTTCAAAAGTTCAATAGATTTTATGTGGTCCCTGGTTTGGACATTTTCTCTCTGCCACAAGGCCTTAAAATGAACGAGATCCAACTACATACTGTCGCTAGATTAGAAACAACTCCTGTGTTGCAGATTTAAACCACACTCTGGGATGTTAACGTTGTGAGACGAAGACAAAGGTCTATAGTTGACCTCACATAACCCTTTTTTACCACTGCTATGACTACACAAGAATATGACGTGATGAAGACGCATGCTCAGCTTGTCATGATCTCTCCAGGATCTCTGGACCCAACAGACACTGACTGTGAGAACTTATCTTGTTTCAGTCATGGTGAAACCTTCACTCTGATTAACAACTAACAAAAAAAGGGTGTATCAGTTATATTCTGAGCTGATGCTTGTATGTTGCCAATAATAATAATAATAACACCATCTCAGTGACATGGGCTAGACTAGGGATTAATAACTGGGTTATGTAAGGGAGTCATTACACCAGCACATATGATATATTCCAACACATATGACATGCATGCATATGACAGCATTAAAGACAGAACAGGGTTATACTTAAGCTCCAATTCAACTTTCATCCTTCAAGGTTTCCACTCTACCCCCCCGCCCATGAAAAATCATCCCCATGACAGAACACATTTATTCCTTCCTAGTGTGTTAATGCAATTTGTACAGCTCAAAAAAAAGTTGCACTGAGATCAACATTATAGGTCCACACCAGTTGGGTTTCCTGTGAAAAACTGTCTATATGATCTAGCTGACATATCAACCTGAAATTCCCAAAGAATTAAGAATCTCTGACCTATCGCTGACCATGTCACTCTGAACAATGACATTTCAGCAGTTTGTAGTACATTCAATGTGAATGCTACCTGTTTGTTGCTGGGGGGTTTGTCTTCATTTGATTTTGATTTAGTAAAAAACACAACAAAAATAAAATAAACATAGCTATGGTATGCATACACTCAGCAGAACTACACAATCCAGACACAATAGACTGTTATTCTACACTTTGTGGGGGGGTGGACGTGAACTAATATGGATACAAACTGAGGTGCAACAATTACCACAGAACAATCCAGGCCTGGCCTTTGCTTTCGCCTGGGGATTTCCATGCACCTGACCCCCTAACCAGTGACGCTCACACACAGGACAGATGAGAACACAGCACAATCTCCAAAATACCTGCTGCTGGTACAGTATTGTTTTCACTAGGGCTGTTTCAAATGCCATTTTTAGGCAGGTATTTTTCGAAAGTATTCGAAGCTTCGCAGCGCGGCTTTCTTCTGTCTGTCTGTCTGTCTCCATCTTCCCAGTTTCAGTGCCCGAGACAGCGCTGCTGCCGCACTACTGTACACACACGCACCTCTACACATAACAATCAGCAATATCCATCCGAGAATAACTAATAATAATATTGTGTTAAATATGAACAATGAATAACGTTGTAGGATTATTCCTTATTTCATCGGCTATTTGGGTAGCTATACTTTATTACTACATACTTATATAGAAACGAAACAAAAAAAGAAGTACTGATTTGGAAGTCGATCCCCATGGCAATGGTCGAAGCATTTGGGTCAGCCCTAGTTTTCACCATGACAATACCACACATGTGATGTGATGTGACACTATGCAACTGGGATGTGACAGAGGATGAACCCGTTCTGCATCCTTTCATGATTCTTAAATTATACTTGCTATCCAGCCACCACTATAGGAATAATCGAGTTACGCACCAAGTTATCCGATTACTTAGCAACCACCCTGAAATACAACAAATCCCTCGAGCTGCAACGATCAATCGATTAGTTGTCAACTTAAATTAATTGGCAACAATTTTGACAATTGATTAATCAGTTTGAGTAATTTTTTAAGATAAAAAAAAGTAAAAATACTCTTGATTCTAGCTTCTTAAATGTGAGTATTTATTTATTTTTATTAATCCTCTATGACAGTAAATTGAATATCTTTGAGTTTTGGACAATCATCTTTTTGAAAAACAACAACAACAACAAAACAAGTACTCTCTTGGCTGTGTTTCCTAAAAACGTGCTCATAGAACCAGGATAGGAACAAGTACAAACATGGAAAAAAATGGAAGTATGTTTAACATTACACTGTGTTCTTTTAGAAATAATACATTGTAATGAGTGCATGTAACACAACACTATGAACAAAACCACATATCAGTTCTACGCGGTCGAGCCTTACTTTAACCGTGCACACACACAGGGACACTATAATAAAGATCCATGTTTTGGAGTGACTAATGCAACAAGTTAACACAGTGTCCAACCTTAGCCTAATAATTACTCACATTAGTGTTGATGCTCATTTGGTGCACATGTCAATGTTTAACAAGAGGGAGAAAGTGTTCTGGGGAGGGGGGAAAGCCAGCTTAAGAGCCAAAACACACTTACCATTCCTGGTGGATAAACTTGATACTGCCAGTGCAGACACATGGGTGGTACAAGGGTTTGTCTGGTGTGCCCTCAGAGCGGCACACACGACAAATATCCGCTGGACACACAAACAAAACATACATAACATGTGAGTTACTATTATGATACCCATTGCCAAAACCAAGCAAACTAGAGAGTAGGGGTACTGGGTGTGTTATAGACAGGTGTCTTTTGGAAATGAGGACTCCTGCTAGAAACTTAGATAAGTAAGATACATGCATCTAAATGAGTGTGTTATCTATATGGCCATACATCAGGAGACTGATGACATCACAAGAAACATTAGTCCTTTTGACACTCTCTATTACATTGCTACTTCACCGTATTGTTCTCACATTGACCTGGCTGCATTAAAACAAGGTTTAGTTACTATTCAATTTGCTTTTGCTTTATTGGCATTACTGTCAGGTGTACAATGTTGCCAAAGCCTCAATTCAATAATAAATAAACAAAGGATGCAAAGGATAAATGTAAACAAAAAACCCCAAAAAAACATGAAGTAGAGGAGTAAATAAAAGGCAGAGTGTGAGTTACATCTATATGATACCCACTGCCAAAGCCAAGCAAACTAGAGAGTAGGGGTACTGGGTGTGTTATAGACAGGTGTCAAGACTCCTAATGCTAGAAACTTAGTAAGATGTTGTGTCAATAAAACAAACAAATAAAAAACAAATCATAACAATATATTGCAATATCAAAGGATAAATTTAAAAAACAACAACAACAAAAAAAAAACCCGTGAAGAAGAGGAGTAAATAAAAGGCAGAGTGTGAGTTACATCTATTATGATACCCATTGCCAAAGCCAAGCAAACTAGAGAGTAGGGGTACTGTGTGTGTGTGTGTTATAGACAGCTGTCTTTTGGAAATAAGGACTCCTAATGCTAGATATAAGTAAGAACATATATTGAATATATATAGAATATATTGTTATTAATAAAAGGTTCATCTTATCTTATCTTATCTTATATGGTCATACATCAGGAGGCTGATGACATCACAAGAAACATTAACACCTAGTCCTTTTAAAGCTCTCTATTACATTGCTATGCTGTCATATTGAGCTGGCTGCATTAAAACAACATTTAGCATCTCCTATCTCACTGAATTAAACTAACACTACACTGACAGGTTGCTAAGCTACTCAGCTAGTTAACCACTAGCAGGCCAGCTCAGCGTTAGCTTCTTGGTGATGCTAGCTGTTATTAACCCCAAACAGAGAAGCAATGATGAGCCTTTTTTATAATGAGTTATTTACCTTCTTCGGCAGTATCCATGATTGTTCGCTAAGCACCGGTTTCTTCAGGAGTACCGTGTACAGCGAACCCATCCACGACTCCAGACTAGACCGTTTAGCTGAGCTCAAACTAAGCTAGCGAGCTAACGAGTGTCTCCTTATTAGTCGGATGCATCATAAAATGGTTTCTCCTCCACACAGACTGATGTTTCCTCTCACATCCGGTGTCTGTGTTCGCCGCTAAACAAAGGGGTTTTATTTGTATTTTGTTGATGTAAAACAATATATACGTTACATCCTCCGTGTTGTTGCTGAAATGACAGTTTAAAACCTGGCTAGCTAAGCTCGGCTAACGCATGCGCCGACGTCACTGCTGCTGCTGGCTGCTGTCACAACCACAACAGCTTTTTTTACTTTGCGACAGCGGCTCAAGTTTTACGGCAGGAGGGAAACGTCCATAACAACCAGGTCACGTGGTTAGTGAAAGGAAGGCAAGCCATATATCATGTGATTCTTTTAATTTTTTATTTTTTTTATTGAAGATAATTAATTTACAAGCATTAAAGGTCCCATAATGTGCTCATTTTCAGGTTCTTGTATTTTGTGTTTCTACTAGAACATGTTTACATGCTGTAATGTGAAAAAAAAACTTTATTTCCTCATAATGTCTGCCTGAATATTTACCCTCTGTCTGAAACGCTCCGTTTTAGCGCATTTTGACGTAATTGCAACAGAATTGCAATTACGTCAGCTGATGTCATTCACATACACTGCAACCAGGATATAAACTGGGACACATTTAGAATGTTTACGTTTAAAATTGTGTCAAGGGTCTAAATATTGTATATTCGTGACATCACTAATGGGCAGAAATCCTGATAGCTTGTTTGAAATGCAGAGTTTCTGAATACGGGCTGTGTGTATTTCCCTGTGGATTGAGTGTTTCGATACTTTCACAGTATTTATATAGGACTTATAATAAAAAACATTAAAAAAAACTCACTTTTTTACAATATGTGACCGTTAAGGCATTGTAATCTAAACTCAATACTTCTAACATACAAGGCACAATTGGGTAGGAAAGATAACTTAAATTTAAAAAAATAATATAATAACAAAAATAAAAGAGGGTAGAAAATAATTAAAGGAGCAAAAAAGAAATGCATAAATAAATAATAAGACTGCACACTTCCATAGTAGCTCTATGGGTCATCATAATATATGTTCAGTTCTTCATAATCTCTGAGAAGAGAGATTGCATGTTGTCCTTTCATTAGTCTCAAAGCACTGAGATGATTGTCCACAAGGTCCCTTTTGAAAACGGAAAATAGGGGTTTCATTTTCCTCCATTTGGATGCATGGATGAAAAAATTTGCCAGCAGTATCAGATTGTTCAATATCTAGTCACTCTTAATGTCCTTCATGTTAATACCAAACAGAATATTTTCATGTGATTCTTTTAATATCGAAACACCAGATGCTCGTTTCTAAACACAATTAAGATGTACACGATATGTGTCTACTGTGCCTGGCTGACATTCAAGAAAGTATTCTCAATTTCTTCGCTTTTATACTGATATTTAGAAACTGGGTATCAAATATCCATCCATATTGAACAGTGACATCTGCAGGATGTTACTTGAACCAACAACTTTGTTATAATAATCTCAGGAAAAAAAGTGAAGGGGGCTCTTTAGGGTATGTTCAGACTTAAGTAGGGGAAAACCATGGGGGAAACACATATCGACGGGAAACAGTACTCGACACAACACCTGTTTAGAGGTGTAAGTCTAATAAACTTGGGAAAAAAAGTTTGGAAATTTGTGTTTGGTCGATTATTTCTCTGTTGTTACAATGCTAAATGGCATTGTATTTTACATCGTTGGAAAACCTGTTTATTTACCTTCACAATGATGTCCAACTTGTAAGGGTCATGCTTTTGTGGGATGAGCAGCACAGCTGATTATGTGGGTAGCGCCCAAGAAAAATTTGCCAAAATGCTCTACCTATGGTAAACAGTGTATTCTCCTGTTGGGATTGACCTTTGTTTTGAGTTGTTTGGTGGATTGGATGATTGAACTCTCTATCAGTAACAAGGAACAAACAAGACATATTGGCTATTTTACACTTTATTCATTTAATACACCGTCAGGAGCCTCAGTAACGGTGGAAGATCCATACACAGCCACAACAGCCTGGCACCTCCTCCTCATGCTGGTCACCAACCTGGTCACACATTGTATTTAATACATTTTGTATTTTATTACATTTTGCATTAAAACTGCTCATAATGTAAACTTTTAAACAATTTTTTTATGATTAATTTGTCTTTCCTTTCAGCAAACTTTTCCTTTTCAATTCAGTTTTTGTTACAAAATGTTACTTTATTTCTGATTTTTTTTATATGTATATGTGTTTTTGTATGTGTAAATACTGCGTGTGCGTATATGTGTATGTATGTATATATGTGTATTTTTACTTGTGTATATTCTTTTTACTTATATATCTATTTTTTGTATATAATATGTTTTTCCTGTATCTATACTGGCTTATTTTATATTAATATTAGGTTTGTTAAGTCTCTTTGTACCGAGAATGTTATTATTGGGGATGTTTGTGAATGTTTGTTCTGTTGTTTCAAAATTAACAAAAAAACAATAAATATAATATTGAAAAAAAATTTTTTTACTTTATTTCTTATTCTGTGCCTTTTTATATTGGACAGATTAGAGCGATAGACAGGGAGAGACATTTTATTTAATATGTAGGCCTATTGTTTTTGGTGAAAGAATATGGATAATATCCATATAGTGTCTCTACGTTTTTGTTTTTATATTAACGATTTAATTAACAGGTTTTAATTCAACTGTAACCACTGATGACGCGTGTGCGTTGGTAGCTTTGTGAATGTCCTGACGAAGGGTGACATCAGCGGTGCCGTGGCTTAGTTGGTTAAAGCGCCTGTCTAGTAAACAGGAGATCCTGAGTTCGAATCTCAGCGGTGCCTTTTGAGAGACGTGTGACGGTAAGTCAACATTTAACATTCACAAAGTCAAACGACTTGCAGAAACGTCTCTGTCACAGGTTGACACCTTCAAATGTTGTTAAAAGTCGTTGTTCAATTTAATCCACACTGCGACCGTCAGGGACCGTCTCCAAAGTGCAACGCGGAAAAGAGAAAATTATTCCATAACTTCAGTATTATACAGTGTTGTACCACAAAAAATTACTTCACACATCAATGATCTCCTCATAGTTGTACTACAACACTTAGCTTGGAAAAATAAGCTTTTTTTGCACAATTATGGTGAATTTTTAATGTGAAAATATTCAATAACTTCACTTTTATAAAGTGTAGTGCCATCAAAATGTCTTAATTAGTTTATTAAGTATAATCCGGAAGAGACCATTGATGTGTGAAGGGATTTTGGTGGTACTACACTGCATAATACTGAAATTATTGAATATTTTTCCCATTAAAAAATTCAAAAGAATTATGCAAAATAATATTTTTTTTCCAAACTAAATGTTGTAGTACAACCACGAGGAGATCATTGATGTGTGAAGTAATTTTGGTGGTACTACACTGTATAATACTGAAGTTATTGAATATTTTTTTCTTTTCGGCGTTGCACTTTGTAGACGGTCCCTGACCATTAGTATTAGTATGACATTTTTTTTTACCATAATGCTTCTGTGATTATTATCATCAGCTACGACAGGGTAAAAATAAAAAAAAAATAAAGCATTGACATTGTATTTTAGTGGAAAATCCACCTTTAAAGTGTATGCTACTCAGAAAATTTGGAATGAAATGAAATTTACCGCTTTTATTTTGAAGGTCATGGCATGAGGTTCATTTTTTGACTTGTCACATGATGCCAGTTTTACAATCACACCGACTGGAGTCTGGCTGCAACGTTTTAAGCCTTGCAAAAGACTTAAGATTGTTTCCTCTTTTCATCGCAAAAACAATACGGTATGTATCTGATCTATGCAAAGTGATTTACAAATGCACACATCCGGTGTTGAAATTATTTTTTTTTGTTTGTTTTAGCCTCAGGAGATATTGGAAAAAGTTGGAGTTATTTGTGCAAAGTGGGTCAAGGTACACGGATCAGAATGCTTTATTGAGTTGCTTGTATAATCATGTTTAATGGCCCACAGCCAGGTCTAATCACAAGCCAGAGAAATTACGTTTTACTTTGAGTGACCATTCACTCTGCTCCAGCTGACTTTCCATGTGTCTGTCTGCTCCTGTCTGTCAGCAGATGGCAAATGAAGCCAAACCATGCCCCTGTGACATTGGTGATCGGATGGAGTATGGAGGGCTCGGCCAGGAGGTCCAGATAGAGCACATCAAAGCTTATGTGGTGAAACCATCCACTGCATCTGACAAGGCCATCATTGTCATACAGGACATCTTCGGGTGGCAGCTTCCCAACACAAGATACATGGCTGATATGCTGGCTGCCAATGGATACATGTGAGTAGAAACCAAGTATATGGACAGGATATATATGACTGTGATTTCTTCTGCCATTGTTTTTGCTCTGCAGTGCTATTTGTCCAGACTTCTATGTTGGAAAGGAGCCGTGGACTCCATCTAATGACTGGTCCCTATTTCAGGAGTGGATGGAAGACAGAAATCCAATGAACATAAACAAGTAACTAAAATGTTCACTTAATTAAGCAGCTGATGTCCCAGTTGGAAAAAAATGTATGTAGCTCTAGTAGGTGTCTTGCATTTGAGTGTGTGTTTTCACCTTTAAAGTCATTAAATGGGATCAATTATTGGTATGATCTGGTGTTTTTTAAAATCATTAATTCTTTTCTTGTATAGGCATTAGTTTTAATAAGACATTTTGGTTGTAATATTCTCCAGAGAGGTGGATGCAGTGCTGAGGTACATGAAGGAGCAGTGTGGGGCCAAACACATTGGAGTAGTGGGCTTCTGCTGGGGAGGGCTCGCCACACATTACGTCGCCCTGCAATATCCAGAGATCAAAGCAGGAGTCTCAGTCTATGGTATGTCATTCCCATATTAAAGTTAATTGAAGTGGTCACCTTCATATCACCTGTGGCAAAACCTAATTCCATTACAGTGTTACAAATCAGCAATCTTTGTTCACAGTATGAATTTATCATCATACAGTGATTTAATGACAGGCTTGTGATATTGTGCAGGGATCATCCGTGACAGAGAGGACATGTATGAGCTGAAGGCTCCTACGCTGTTCATCTTTGGGGAGATAGACCATGTTATCCCACTGGACCAGGTTGGTACGCATACTTTACATGCACAGTATTGCTTTCAGGATGATAGTGATGGGATAACCTGCCTGATGCTTCAACCTGGTATTTGAGCAGCAAATGGTATCCTTGAAGCAACATCCATATGCCTTTGTGTTGAAGTACACCAGAAATTAAACATTTTTAGTCAGAATAAAAGCAGAAATCGCACAAGGAACTTCAACGGTGCAGATCATAACTTTAAAAAGCCATAATCCCCGCCATACAAGCACTACATCCTTTTACTCTCCTCTTCAGGTGGCAGTCCTTGAAGCAAAGCTGAAGGAGAAGTGCAAGGTGGATTACCAGGTGAAGATCTTTCCTGGTCAGACTCATGGTTTTGTCCACCGCAAGAGAGAGGCCATCAACCCCACCGACCAACCCAGCATCCAGGAGGCCAGGACAGATATGCTCAACTGGCTCAACAAGTACATGTAAACAAGAAGTGAATCAGTAACCCGGACCAATTTTCATACAAACAGGATGAAAAGGTCAAATGTGAACATGTAGAGGTGCCGTTTACAGCGAGTTGAGGGCAGTGATTGTTAATCATTTTTATTTTTGGTCACAATCGTTGTTCCCCAAATGTTTTATTTTGGAGGTCTGGATGTTCATGTATGGACCTGTGAATACCGAGGAACTGTGAAATGTGGATTTTAATTGTGAAGCCAAAACTATTAAGCCCTTTTGCTTTGTGTAAAAAAATGCAGATGCAGTATGTTGTCTTGTTGAAAAATTAAGGATGTACACTTTTTATACATCAGCTTGCCAACATCTTGTGTAAATTCCAACTTTTATAAATACATGTAATGTTTACACCTGACAGGGAATACACAAATAAAGAAATATTGGGAGGCTTGAAATCAGAACTACAGAGTCTGGAAGTTTCAACGGACCAACATTTTAATGGGGACTTTTGATACTACAACAGCTTGAACATTTTGTATCAAATGATAAATAGCAATATGCAGTGCGGTTTGGACATGGTGCTCGGGGAAGTGCCTAAAACCTCTAGAACAGCGTTCCAGGAGGCCTTCAGTCCTCGCTCTCTCCCGGGCTTCGGATGTCGTCGATCTTTAGGATCATCTTGACTACTTGAGTGGCCAGGGAGATCTGCTGCTTCTTGCCAATTAGGGTCTCGACCACATGCTGCTGCTTCATGTCTGTGGAGGAGGAAAACATAAAAAAAGCTGTTCAATATCATGTCGTCTTGCTTTGACATTACAGTGCGGCATCTGACGGTAGCTTCCTTACCGTTGGTGTTGTGGTGCAGACAGTCGATGCCGAGGAAGGGGTTGTTCTCTCTGACCTGTCTGGCTCTGACCTCTGTCATGGTCTGGATTGGGTTATACCCGCTGTTCTCAGCCAGCGCCATTGGGATTACCTCCATAGCGTCGGCAAACGCCCTCATGGCATACTGCTCCAATGATGGGCACTAGAAAGGAGAGGAGCAGGAATGAAGATGATCAGAGCAGCTATAGAGACAGCAAAAAAGGGTGTCAGAAACTAAAGGAATAATGTATTTACTTTAGCTCAATTCTGAAAGTATCAGTGGGTTTTAAGAGTGTCTTACCTTATCTGCAGCCTGGTTGACAGCCAGAGCACATGCGATCTCTGAAGCTCCTCCTCCATACACAATACGGTTGTCTCTGACCAGATTGCGAGTTACACACAGAGCGTCGTGGAGAGCACGCTTTGCCTCTTCAATGATCTAATGAGATAGATAAAATAAACGGTGAACCAAGAGGGATAGATTAACTTAATGGACCTTTAGAGTGAAAGTCCCATTTGTTGCTTACCATTTTGTTGCCTCCGCGGATGAAAATGGTTACGGCCCTGGTGTTTTTGCACTCCTGGATGACCAACATGCGATCCTTTGTCGTACCGAAGGAGATCTCTTTCACCACACCAGCTGTGCCGAGCTTCTCTGCTGTCAACTCAGAGAACCTTGGCACGATACGGCCTCCTGTGGCGATGGCGATCAACTGCAGAGAAAACATAATTGACAATGGATACTTCAACACAAACAATGAAGTACTTACGTATACTTTTTGTTCAAAAGTAACTTAACATCAAGGCGTTCTATCATGTGACAAACATCTCTCACCTCGATCTCAGGCCCTCCGACCCAGCGCACGGCCGGCAGCTGATTCTGCAGTAGAAGGTGGTTGGCTTCATCGTCAAAGCCCCACTGGCAAATGGCCAAGTTGGCACCATTGCTTTTGACCTATAAGAGAAATATGAGTTTGCATTTTAAGCACGTGCCAATGTAGACGTTAAGAATTCAGTTTTAATACCTTTAGATATTGCAGCACTAACCTGCTGGATCATCTCCTCAAACTTCTCCTTTTCATATTTCTGGAGAGCTTTGTAGTCCTCCACACAGGTCACATCCAACTTATGCTTGGTCTTGGGCTTAGGTGGCTCAAACGGGCAGGTAAGGATAGCGATTTTAACATCTTTCAGAACCTGAGTGGGGACAAAGAACAATTGATATCAGCATCATTATCTAACATACACTCTAAAACATTTTCATTTAAAAACCTCAAGACAAGCGTTTTAGGACCATTTCAGAATTATTCTCCGTCCACACCACCATGCCTGAAAACACATATCAAATGACCATTCTCGCACACTGGCCTGGGCATGTGTGTGCTGGTGTAAACAGGAAGCAGCGCTGGACACAGGAATTGATGTAAAGCGCTCGAGTAATAGCTTGCCTTCTGCACATGTAGGCAGTAGTAGCATTATAAAATGCAGAATTTAACTGCACAACAGCTGCAAGCATAGACAAGGTCAGCAACGCTGGTAACTTGTTATCCATTTTTAAATTAACCACTGGTTGTCGAGGCTGATGTTTGAAAAGGTTAACGTGATGGGGCGAGACGAATCAGGGAAGGACACGTCATGACTGATGAGACCCAATTAAGAAGCGAACGTGGTGTCTGCGTCATTGTTTTCACATACACATTTAATTTGTCCTTATGCACTGTCAACTATTTGATTCCATGTCATCAAAGACGAAACAGAAAATAGAGCTGATGACATAATCTTGAGAGTGATATTCCCCTTGTTTGTACCTTGGGCATCTGAGGGTGGCTGAACTCCTTGTCAACTATGACTCCCTTGATGAGCTGTGTGTCTTCCAGCTTGCCTCCCACTTTGCCCTCCATCTTAATGAGCTCAAAGTCTACGTCCTTCCTGTCCATGTCGGCCACAGTGAGGATGGCGTTCACTGCGATCTCGGCCATCTGTCTGTGACACCGGTTGATACTGAAAGACAACAGTAGAACTTTAAGATGCAATATCTTGTCACACAATAAAATTATTACTATATAACTGTCTGATGCGATGAAAGAGATATGATAAAGAAATGTAGCTTATGAGTGAAAACATGTTGAACTGTATTGTTATATTAACCTACCCCATTTATATCATGAACATTAAACCCAATAACAAAATCAACACAGTTGTGTCTACAAGACTCACATTTTGGATCCCAGTGTTGTCATGGCGGTCTCAACAAGCGGTTCTGTGTTGCTGGGATCGTAGACTAGGGTTTCAGCAATTTTGTCGAGCTGCTCGATGGCAACGCGTGCAGCCTGGTCATAACCGTCGGAGATCCTGATGGGGTGGATTCCACGGTCCAGCAGCTGTTCAGCCTGCTCAAGCAGAGCCCCGGCCAGCACTGAGGAGGAAGAGGAAAATACAGTAAGGCAACAATTTTGCTGATGTCAAATACTCCATGTAAATTTGATTTAACATATTCCTAATGCACTAATCTGTTTTGATATGGTTGCTTAAAGCTTTCAGTGTATTTATCATAAAGCAAACTTCATCAATGCATCCAGACTATGAGATGGCGTTAACAGAAATTCATGAATACAAGTTGTTTTTTTTATATTGTAGCACACCATGTACCTGGATAAAAGGCATTCATACAAAATGTTGCTGCTTTAAGAGATGGAGGGCCCAATAATTTCTCCTCTACAGTAACAATTATTGTCTCCTTTTCATTAACATCTAGGGTTGCATGATGTTATGATAATCCCTACGCAGATCTATAAATCCATTCTTATGCTAGAGGCATCTACATTGGGACCATCAGAACACCCAGCCGAGCAGTATAAATCCAGTTTTATCCCCCTAGACCCCTCATCCTTCTTTCACGTACCAACAACTCCAGTGGTTCCATCTCCAATCTCATCATCCTGGGACTTGGAGAGCTCCACCATAAGCTTGGCAATCTGGTGGTCAACATCCATCATGCTGAGAATAGTGGCTCCATCGTTGGTGACAGTCACCTCTCCGTCCCTGTCAACCATCATCTTGTCAAGACCTGAATGCAAAAAAATTGAAAAAAAAAATGGTTCAGGAGAAGTGTGATCTTGGCTAAAAGATTAAAATAGCTGTCACAATTTATAAGATAAGATGAGATATTCCTTTATTAGTCCTGCAGTGGGGAAATTTGCAGTGTACAGCAGCAAAGGGGATAGTGCAAAAAACAAGATGCATCAGCTAACAGTATTAAAAAAAAATAAATAAATAAAAAAAAAAAACAAAGTGTAACAACAGTATTGACAATAAACAGACTATTTACAAAATTGCACAAGTGGACAATGATATCAGATAAGGCAGGGATACCAAATTTACAAAGTAGTAGTCACATTTATTTAATTTTCTATAAGTTACACAGAAACCCATCCAGCCCTCTTGAATGATTAAACAGTGTAGTCTATGGAGGTCAGATGTGTAACTGCACTGCATTGGTTTATACTCACCATTAGGGCCCAAAGATGTCTTAAGCGTTGACGCAACTGCTTTGCCTGCCATGATGTGAGACTGCAAAACACAACATTTCCATGTAAGATGACATTTTTTTTTTTTTTTTTTTACTTAGTTTTTATTGCAGTTTCAGCAACTTATACAATCATAACATTCTTTACCACTGTATTTTCATTTCACAGTTGTCTATTTGTTTTTACACAAAATTTCACAACTTAAAACAAGGGGGAGAGAGAAAAACACAAAAAAACAAAACTTCATCTTAAACTGTAATTTCGAGTGAATTCAGAGAAAAAGGGAGGACACATATTTAAACAATCCAAAGAATTAAAATAAAGTAAAATAAATAAATTTAAATAAAAATAAATATGTTGAAGGATTGGAGGTCAGGGAGGGGAAGTGTGTGGAAGGGTATGTATTGTATGGGTGTGTGTATGTGTATGTAGAGAGATGACCTGGGTCAGGAAGACAAAGATACAAGTATGATCCAGGATATATAAAAATGTTCAGATCACCAATCACTGTATTAGTAGAATCATGTCAGGGCTCCACCTTTAAATAAATGTGTCTTTTTGGAGTCTTAGGGAATAGGTTATTTGTTCCATGTGGTAAATTTTCTATACCTTCTCAATCCGTAAATTGTATGTTGGGGGCTCAGGTTTTAGCTTCTTAATTGTGATGCATTTAATTGCTGCTGTTAACAATATTTAGATATTTTGGTTGAAAACATCTTTGAGTGCCCAAAATATCTCTTCCCAAAATGTTTTTAATTTGGAGCATGTCCAAAATATGTGAATATGGTTGCCAATATGTGTACCACAATTTCTCCAACATTTATTTGAGAGTTTATGGCCCATTTTAGCCACCATTTCTGGTGTCCGAAAGAATCTTGAAATCACTTTCCATTTGAATTCCCTCCAGGTATTAGAGTTGGTCACTAGATGGGGTAAGGTGACATTTTAAATAAGATCATATTATTGGTCTCTCTACCAAAGGCAGATTGAAGATGCCATTTGCAGGAAAAAAATTGGAAATGATGTGCATCAATGATGTCCATTTTGGGCACAGCCATGATGTGAGATTGCAAAACACAACAATTCCATATAAGATCTTATTACTGGTCTCTCTACCAAAGGCAATTTGCGAGAAAAAGTTGGAAATGATGAGCATCAATGATGTCCATTTTGGGCACAGTCATGATATGAGACTGCAAAAACGCAAACATATCCCTGTCAGCTCACATCTTAAATAATATATTATTATTGGTCTCTCTACCAAAGACAGACTGAAGATGCCATCTGCAGGAAAAAGTTGGAAATGATGAGCATCCAATAATGTCCATTTTGGGCACAGCCATGATATGAGATTGCAAAACACAACATTTCCATGTAAGATGACATTTTAAATAAGATCTTATTATTGGTCTCTCTACCAAAGACAGACTGAAGATGCAATCTGCGGGAAATAATTGGAAATGATGCATTAATAATGTCCATTTTGGGCACAGCCCTGTGTAGCAACGCCTTGCAGGAAGCACATGGGCCTCACTGTTAGCATGACTGGCTGGACTAATACTTTGGATAATGTTATTCTGTTTTTATTAACAGTTGAGTATTTGATTAAAATCGTAACCTTGCATATGAACACATTTGGTGTTGACTTAACGTATTCAAAGTCATGCAACTAATAGCGGATTAGTAACTTGCTAAGCAACATGCTACTACATGCGTGCATCGTTAGCTATCTAGCCCATTGTACCTTCAGTGCGTCAATGCCGGACAACCGTGTCTTCTTGTCCTGGTCTTTAATGATGATGAACGGCCTCCCATACTCATCGAAAGCAAGTGTCCCCAAAGCGGACATGTTGACAGAGGGATTGGAACACTTAGAAAAGTGTTCAGTTGATAAAAATGATGAGTTTTTAGGATGTAAATCAGGAGTCTCGCTACACAGCGAGCCGCACGAGTCAGCCGGCGACTTCTGGAAGGCTCCACGGGCGGAAAGGGCGGAACCAAGTAGCCTTAAAGTGTGTCTTATTATTATTATTACACATCTAAAACACCCTTTTTACCCAGATTGACAACACATAATTAACCGAACTGTTTTAAAATGATTCTGAAAAATAATTACAAGCTTTTCATTTATATTTTTAACGTTACAACTGAAAAGATTTTTTTTTTTTTTTTTTATATAATATGGTTTCTTCCAATCACGTTCAAACTCCTTGTCTGAGCCCTGATATCGCGAGAACAAGAGGAGATTCTGAAAAAAGAAGAATGGTCATATAAATGGGGATTTCAATTCTCAGTTGATAAAACAAAGACAATATTCTTCACAAGGAGAATAACTGGTAATGAGATAAAGTTAAAAATATATAATCAAGAATTGGAGAGAGTAAAACAATTTAAGTTTTTAGGGTTATGGTTTGAGGAAAAAAATTACATGGGCTGTACATATACAGAAATTAGTGGACAAATGTAAGACATTACTGACTGTAATGAGATGTTTAGTTGGAAGCAAATGGGGGGCAGATAGAACTGCTTTGAAGTCCATATACATTTGGTTACTTAGATCAACATTAGATTAGTGTAGTATATGGATCAGCAGCAAACACATCTTTAAAAAAGTTGGATACCATACAATATCAGGCTCTGAGAATATGTACAGGTGCATTTAGACGACTCCAATAGCAGCATTACAGATAGAAATGGGAGAAATGCCATTAGAAATGAGAAGGATACAGCTATCACTTAGCTATTGGGTTAATTTACAGGGCCATAATCAAGATCATCCAACACAAGACATTTTAAAACCTTGTTGGGAAAAGGAAAAGAAGGAAATAAAAAGCTGTGGATGGACAGTGATCCAGAAAGCAGAATAATTTGAAATAGATCAATTAAACAGTCCAACAGTACCATTACCAGCAATACCACCTTGGATACTTCCTTATGTCTCTGTAGATCTTACATTATTAGAAAAGAAGAACAGGGATAAGAGGGTTTATTATCAATTCACAAACCATACAGGTATATATTGATAGTTACCACAGTTACATTCAGATCTACACAGATGTATCAAAAAGTTTAGTTAGTAAAATAGGAGTTTCATTGTACCAGAGTTTCATATCCAAGTAGGGAAAATGGTCAGTGATGATTTATCAGTTTACACAGGAGAAATGCTTGCAATACTGTTAGCAGTGCAGTGGATAGAGGAGGCCAGACCACTGAGAGCAATCATTTGCTCAGACTCAAGTTCATCACTAGTTAGTTTACAGTTTAGTCATTCAGACAGCAGACCAGACATTTTGATTGAAATACAACAAACATTATACAGATGGGGCTTACAGTAATATTTTTATGGACACCAGCACACATATAGGGGTCAAAGGAAATTAAATGGTCGATAAGATTGCAAACGAGGCTACCAAAAAATAACGACATTGATTTGACAGTTAGCTTCAGCAAAACAGAAATGAAGAGCATTATTAAACAGAGACTGAGGGAAAGGTGGCAGAAGCAAAGGGAGGAAGAGAGGGAAGGACGGTGGTTTTACAGAGTTCAAAGGAAAGTGGGAGAAATGAGGTGTGTGGGAAGGAACAGGAGAGATGAGACAATCATATCAAGACTTAGATTTGGACACACTGGACTAAACAGCACACTATTTAAAATAGGTAAACATGACACAGGTAAATGTAATTACTGTGGACAAGAGGAAACGGTGGAGCATGTCATATTGCATTGTGAGAGATATGAGGAAGAAAGAAGGCCTCAAAGAGATTAAAGTACACTTAGATTTAATAGATATTCCACAAAATAACTCACTAATTGAGTGTTATAGAACATTGTTTCAGTATCTTAGACAAATTAATATGATTGGATAAATATGAGGTTGTTTGTTTTATTTTTTTTACTTTTTTTTTGTTTTTGGGATATAGTAATTATTAGCCAGAATGATCCACACACCATACCAGTTGGTGGCGGTAATGCACCAAATCGTTGTTTGCCAACCAACAATAAACCTCAAAGAAGAAGAAGAAGATATCGCGAGAATTGCAGGGATGCTGTAATTCCATGAGAAGGAGCGCTGAACGCTGGACTGAGTGGCTCTCCACAGCTGTTTTGAAAAGGTAAAACACTTATCTCCTGAGAACTTCACACAGACTTTATATCTGCTTCTAAAGATATTTAGATATCCTTACTTAGTTTAAAGAAAAAAGGATATCTTTAGCTCAAAAAGACACTATTTGGGGAGCATGTGTTGACAACAGGGCTGTCAGAGTTCAGTTTGCTAAATGTTAGTATACTAACATTTAGCTAAAATGTTACTTTTGACTTGGATATAAAAAAAACAAAACAATGCTCGATACACTTAGGTAACGTTAGTGATAACTTGAGTTTAAAAACTGACATCCGGGTACTTTATGGTGTGTTCAAGGCTGTTCTGTGGCAGTGTGTTACCTCACCAGTCTGTTACCTCACATGTCTGTTACCTCACCTCTCTGTTGCCACACCTCTCTGTTACCTCACCTGTCTGTTACCCCACCTGTGTGTTACCTCACCTGTCTGTTACCTCACCAGTCTGTTACCTCACCTGTCTGTTACCTCACCTGTCTGTTACCACCTGTCTGTCACCTCACCTGTCTGTTACCTCACCTGTCTGTACCTCACCAGTATGTTACCTCACCAGTCTGTTACTTCACCTGTCTGTTACCTCACCTGTCACAACTGCAGTATGTAGGTAAGATAAGATAGCCAATGAAAACACAGCTCGACACCTGAATAATTGATTTTTAATCACGTCAATAGAACAGTAGTCTGCTCTGTATAATTTATATGCATGTATGTATAAAGAGAACATACTGTATGTTGGTAACATGAGCAGTCTGTCATCAGACAGGTACAGGAAATTGTGTCTATCTTAAGCTATCATAAGGACAGTGCAATATGGTTAGACAGTGCAATATGTTAAATAGGGACAGTGCAATATGTTAAACAGGGAGAGTGCAATATGGTTAGACAGTGCAATATGTTAAATAGGGACAGTGAAATATGTTAAATAGGGACAGTGCAATATGGTAAATAGGGACAGTGAAATATGTTAAATAGGGACAGTGCAATATGGTTAGACAGTGCAATATGTTAAATAGGGACAGTGCAATATGTTAAATAGGGACAGTGCAAATGCAATATGTTAAATAGGGATAGTGCAATATGTTAAATAGGGACAGTGCAATATGTTAAATAGGGACAGTGCAATATGTTAAATTAGGACAGTGCAATATGTTAAATTAGGACAGTGCAATATGTTGCATCTGTGTAATATTGGGCTATTGTCTGTGCAATATGGGCAAGACGGTAGACGGTGCATTGCACTACCTGGGTGCAATACCTGCCATGGTGTGTGTGATACTATGTGCCATTATGTACGTGGACTGTGTATGTGTTTAAACATCTGTTTCTGTGGAACTGTTCCCCTGTCTTGTGTGGAATCGTTTATTGTTGTTGTTGATGCTGTTTTGATTTAGTGTTTGTAACTGCAGTTGGACCAGGAGAGTCCAGGAAAAATTTCCCCACAGGGACAATAAAAAAACAGTATATCTTAACATGTCAATACACACGGCTGAAATCAATGTAACTGCTTCAGTTTCATGGTCCTGGTATTGTGCATGTATATCTTACTGGGACACTTGAACACAACTGGGCAATTGTTAATGTTATTAGTATCACCTGAGCTTTTCCTACTATGAAAACTGTGAAAAATGTTGTTTTTATGTATCCTTTAGCATGCCCTGTGAAGTGAAGCCTCGGTTTGTAGTTCTCTACGGGTCTCAGAAGGGCCAAGCCGAGTCCCTAGCAGAAGGAATAGCTGAGGTTGCAGAGGAGCACGGACTGGTTGCTGAGCTCAGTTGCTTGAGCCTCAATGAAAAGGTAGTTATTGCACATTATAAAGGTTTTCCTTGAAGCAGAGCTGTGAAAGCTCCTCTTTTTTTACTGCATGGCTGCTGACACACAATAACCCATCAATAATATCTAGTAAATGTGATGTCGCCTGATGATTTTGTGGATATTAATGTAATGAGTTTTCACATTGAATAGTGGAAATGACACTAACTGATTAATCATATAACTGGTTCCAGTACAATTTGGAGAAGGAGAATGCCCCGGTGGTCTTTATTGTGTCTACTACTGGAGATGGGGAACCGCCAGACAATGCCCTCAAATTTGTAAGAAGCATCAAGAAGAAGACCCTCCCCACTGACCACTATGGACACCTTTGCTATGCACTTTTAGGTATGATGAAGGTAGCTCTTTTTGCAGCGCATCTGTCAATATGGTGAATTGTGAAACATATTTTTGTAAATAATTACAATGCAGTGCTATGCTGCACAGTGTTTACTTTCTGAGCATTTGCTGGCTTGAGAAATCATTTGTTTTTCCTCTGTCTGCTCCAGCTTTAGGAGACACAAATTATGCAAATTTCTGTAACTGTGGGAAGACAATTGAGCGTCGTCTACAGGAACTTGGAGCCAAACAATTCTATGCAACGGGATATGCAGATGATGGTGTAGGGTAAGTTCTGCGGTATAGACATCCAACTTTCAGCATTAGGCCTTAAACCTACCCACTCTCTTTCTCTTTTTTTTATTACACTGTTATGTAGAATTGTGTGGGCTTTGTTCTCTCCAGGCTTGAGGTGGTTGTGGAACCCTGGATAGAAGGACTGTGGAAAGCAATCAAAGGAGCCTTATCGAAAATGGCTTCTGATAGAACTGGTTACTTGAAAGGAGAAGCAGAGGATTCGCCAAAGGAAACTCCTGATTCATCCGTACCAGATGCCCAGCTAAACCAACTGAGGATAACTGACCAACAGAACTGCGAGTCGATCAGAGCATCTGTTGAAACACTGCCCAAATTTGCAACTGCTGCATCATCTTCAGCTTCTGCTACACAGACTGCCGTTTCTGATCTCAGGCCAGCTTTTCCTGCAGGGAGCCCTGGGTTGGCATCCCAGCCTCGTGGTGCTGCCAGTGTCTCTACATCAGCACCGGAGACACAGATTGGGGATGCTGGAGTTCCCCATGTTGCATTGACAGCCTCGCTGACACACTCCCTGCCACCGCTGTCCGAGTCCTCTCTCAATGTTCCTGCTCTGCCTCCTCCCTACCTCGATGTCTCTCTTCAGGAGGTGGACAATATGGAACAGGTGAGGAATGATGATGATGATGCTGCTGATAAAACCAGTATTTGTGCCATATTTCACCCTTTATCTCAAAAATGTTTTCTTCCAGATGGTTGGACCGTTAAACAAAGAAACCCTCCATGAGGTTCCCATATCCAAAGCAGTTCAGCTGACCAGAGGAGATTCAGTCAAGATGGCCCTTCTCTTAGAGCTGGACATCTCTGTAAGCTTGACGATTAATGTTAATTTTTGAAAGTTTTCTAAACCTGCGGTATGAATTTAGATCGTAGTTTGTACTTTAAATGCTTCTTTTTCCTTCTTAGGCTCACCCGACGATGACCTATCAGCCAGGGGATTCTTTTGATGTGTTCTGCCCAAACAGGGCCACTGAAGTGGAGGACGTGCTCCACAGATTGGGCCTTCATGATCAGAGGAACCACCGAGTACACATTTCTCTACGTAAAGACACAAAGAAAAAAGGTAGAGTGTGCCTGTCAGGGGATTTTGACACACATCAAGTCAAGTCATTTTTATTTGTACAGCCCAATATCACAATCAGTGCCTCACATCCAATGTAGTCTTGAAAAGAACATTGTAACATAGATTCTTATGTTTGTGACATTCATATCTTTGATAATTCCCAAATGTTCTCTTTTCCCTGGTCATAGGTGCCAAGGTGCCATCCTACGTTTCCCAGAACATTTCTCTGCTGTATCTGCTCTCGTGGTGTCTAGAGATCAGGAGTGTTCCTAAGAAGGTACTCTATGTCCAGACATTGCTCTACAACTACTTACTTTTGTAAATTGCGTTGGCCAAGCCACTTTCTGACACACTAAAACCACAACTATCCTGTTGTCTCCAACTGGAGCACACTGCCTTCATTTTTGTTGTCAAAGCTTGGAGAAAAGTGTAATATATTTTATGAAGAAGTGCATTTATATTTTGACACAGATGTTCCCATTTATTTTTTAGATGATTTACTTACTGAACAGGCATATAGTCTATGCCAGGACAAGGTCTGGACCCAAAAGATTAGCATGGGTTCATAGTTTGGTTTGAATCGCTCTGGCAAGATTGACTTTACTAATCAGAATCAGGTTTATTTCACTAAGTATATACACACATGGAATTTGACTCCGGTTTTATGGAACTCTCTCAATGTACTTACACAGAACAGAAATAACAGAATACAATAATACAAATAAAATGTCTATATACAAGTCAAGTGTTCGGAAGTTGTAGCAATACAAATAGTGCAAAGAAATAAATACCGAATGGATATACGTGCGCTGGATGATTATGTACAGTATGTGTGTACATATGGAGATGTCTATATACTGTATGTACAGTGAGTAGGATTAATATTTACATTTACATAAAGTGACAGATGATACGTACATAATACAAAAAAGAGCAGCAGTGCATTAAAGACTGTAAGAATTATATTCTATAGCGGATATTTAGTGTTAGGCCATAGGTAAGATAAGTGTAGGCCCCAGGATGAAATACTGGTTAAAGTTGCCTGGTCCTCTGTGGCAATGGTGAGTAACAGCTGGTGCGTGAAAATGTCAAATGGCCACAGACTTGAGCTTGAGTTTCACCTCATTCTCTAACATTGCAACATTCTTTGAAATCCCATTACTGTAGTGACAGTAGCTATCTTGTGTATCTCCCTTGTACTTCTTGTCTAATTTCCCATCTCTCAGGTTATTTACACTCCCATCCCGTTTTTTTACTGCGCAACTTAAATTCATTAATAAAAACATTATTGTCTAAACAAAATGAAAACCATTAATTTCCCTCTGGCATGAGCTGCATCAGTGGTTTACTGCTCTTTGTAAACAGCACACTGAATGACAAAAGGAAGACAATTTGTAAAATGTCAACATATGGCAACAATCCAATTGCTTCTGTAATAAATACAACAATTTAAGTATTGCTCAGGAGGATGCAGCATTGTCTAAAGCACAAAACGCACTTCTATCGCTTATCTGATGATGGCACACTGTATACTAACATAACAAGACATGTTATATATATATTTATTTATTTTTTAATAATAAAAAAGATCTGATATGCGATAAGTTATTGCTTGGCCAGTATGATGGAATTAAGAGACATTAGGGAAACATTACTCCTGATTTCTGCACAGATTTTTATTAGAGAAGCTCTCCAGCTGTGTAAATCTCATTGATAACGTGTCAGAAAGATACAGTACATCCTAATTGTAACAGCTACCATCAGTTCAGGCTCCCTGCTGTAAATAAGACATGTGCACAGACTCATTTTCTCCTCCGTGTTGTAAAATCCCTGCACAGAAATGGATTGTTTCAGGCCAAACTGCTGCCTATGGACTTACAAGGCTGTAGGAGCTTTATTTTACAACACCTGTCTGTGTAATCCGAGCAGTTAATCTGTTTTATTAAAGCAGTTACAACACCTATAAATTTTATACTTCAGGATTTTTAGGATAGTGAAAAATAATCACCTCAGGCTCTTAGTAAGTACAATTCCCAATAATATTCATAACATCAAATACAGAATATACGTGGCATTTCCTGGCATGCGATTTCTACTGAGACAAATTTGAATGTTATTACTGAAGCTATTCAGAGACTGTATCAGATACAGACAATATTTTTTGACACACTGTCAAATAGTGTTGAAGTGCTGTCTATACAGGACAGATTGGAAGATGGGGATAATAATTCTACTACAAGACTGTGCCACTAATCTCTCCATACATGCTCTCATAATGAATCACTGAAATCGTACAGAACACTTAGGCATGACAAATATTCCGAAGTTGTGATTACTAGTATCAGAGTGACTAATGGTTGCAGATGGAATAAAGTGAAACTCACTCCAAAAGTTGTTCAGGGAGTTGCATTTTAATATTTATTTATGATCCTTTTTAATCCTACAATTTGCATCACAGCCTACAAAGAGAAGATTAACAACAACTGATGAAATACCAGTTAAACAGCAGCTTGTCTTTTGCAAATTTAACACAGTAATTGATTGCATTAATTGGTTTTGATGATTTTGTTTAAGGATTAAAAGAACGCCTCTGCTAATTTCTCCCTAGCTTTGCAATCATCATTTAAAATCATCATCATTTAAAAACTAAATGACACTTTTATGGGATAAAGAAAGTACATTGTGAATAATAACTGGGCTGGTGTCAAGGTCTATCTCTGCAGTTTTCATGTACCTAGAAAACAAAGACTTCCATTTTTTATGACCTGTGTGCAACTTGGCATTGAATCTGTCCCACAGTGTTAGAGGATGTTTTAAATGCCTCTTTTTTTTTTTTTTTTTACAGTTATGAATGGAAAAGTCATAAAAACTGAAAAAAAATCATGACCATTGCTGCTGACGCAGGTGCAGAGCAGCTTCAAGTGACTTTCTGTCTCCCTGTCAGGCGTTTCTCCGAGCTCTGGTGGAGCATACGGAGGACAGTGTGCAGAGGAGGAGACTGCAGGAGCTCTGCAGTAAACAAGGCGCCGCAGACTACAACCTGTATGTGAGAGACCCGAGCCTCAACATATTGGAGCTTCTCGCAGCCTTCCCGTCCTGCTCGCCTCCTCTCAGCCTCCTCATAGGTCAGAGCGCCCGCTTTTGTGTATCTCAGTCAGTCAGTCATGAGGTCTCTGAGTCCATAATAATCAGGGTTATTGGGTGAAAACCATCCTTGCTAGATGTATTACATGGCGTGAGAACCACTCTGAAGTACAAAATCTGATCAAACATCACATCCTTTTTATTTTTTTTTAATCTTCATGTCACTTAGCAAATAGGTGCATTTTTATGCGGAACATTTATCCAGTGACTAATGAGAAAACAGATTAATATTCTGGCATATTTTTAAGATGTTTTTCAGTTTGTTTTTCTTAAGAAAAGAAGATCCCGCACGTTGCTCTTGCTCAGCATCATAATTTATTGATCACACTAACGTTTCGGTCCCTCTGGACCTTCGTCAACAGTTGAAACAAACAAAAAACAAATTAATAGATGCACGTTTAATTAAATGCAGGCTTTCATGTTGCCTGCAGCAAATGGGGAATTTCAGTGATTGACACGAGATTGGGATTTAGACTGCACCTGTACAAAACATCAGTGGAATAATTTACTTCAGAACTATTTATTTCACTTTTAAAAAGACCTCGGGTTATGTCAAGCGTACCATCTTGTATTTACAAGTATTTTTTTCAGCTATGCATGGTTGTCTGTCTGGGTCATTTTCATCCAGTAGGGGTCACTGTAGCCCCAGTAAAGTGAGATTTATGAGCCCAGTCTCAAGGCTGATTTTGTGAGAGCATTTAATTATACTGAATGGTCAGACAGAGTACATCAGAGGGCTCCCCGAAGGATCAACTCATTTCCTTGTCTCATTTTACGTCCATGTAGCTCCAATATGGTTTTTGTGTCACAGTTTCTGTGACTATAATGGCAGTATTAAAGCTGCAAGTCCAGAGCTATTTTCTCAGTTTATTCATAATTTCCCTCCCTGCTAATATTGATCATTTTTTGCAGCTGACAGCCATCCATACCATCCCTCGTTTGAGCCAACGGTTGGTAGAAAACTAACATGTTCTCTCAGCTCATTAAGATAGTTGGCCGGTCATTCAGTATAGATCTAATAAGCTTTGACTGGAACTTACCAGACAGTGAAATTAGTTGGCTACAGCTTTACATACAAGTTGAGTTGTCCTCTAAAACAGCTGTGTCACAGCTCTTGGCCTCCCCCAATGTCAGTTATTTTTGGTCCACTTGCCAACCACAGCACCTTTTTCAGTGGTGAACTGATGCAGAAATTGGGAATCGCGCCGATCGTGCCCTCGTGAAAAATGCGGCCTTCAGGGCAGCAGCTGTTATTTTGGGGACAGGGGGCCGTTTACCGAGCTTCACAAGGACACAAACGCGCAGGGTCAGTTTGGATCATAGCTTAATGGTCAACTCTGCCTCAGTGTGTCACTTGCAAAGCACACTGCTGCATTTTTTTTGCGCTGTTCTTGGTTCATTACCCCCACCGGAGGGGAGGTGTTTGCTGATCAGAGTTTATGCTGTTATACTAACTATAAATAATGAGGAGAGATGCATCTAAGCCCAGATGTCTTTGGCCAAGTGCAGGCCGGGTATAAAAGTAAATGCTGGATATAAATTGAGAGAGATACCTGCTTCCCAGAGTCAGCGCTCTTGTTATATGGTCCATTGTTTCACATAGCGTGCCAGATGAAAACCTTGTGGTCATCGCCCCGGGGAGCTGATTCTGTCCATGAGCATCTTTTTCAATTTACTTTACCGCAGGGTTCAAATAAAATTGTGACCTGTGGAAGAAAGTAAGGCAAAGTAAAGTAAAGCGAATGCGTCTGTATCCCAAAAGGCCGGAGCTCCCCCTCGCTCCAGAAGAGCTTGAAATCTAAAATGAAGTTTCCCGGTCACAGAGAACGCACCGAGTATCACATATATTCCCTCTTTATTCATTTAAGATATAATGACATGCCAGGGAAAACCTTTAAATGGGTTTGGAAAACCATGAGCTTGCAGGTCCTTTTTCCTCAGAAGTAACTTGAAATTAGCATTTATAGGCTATTACAAGAAGAAAAAAAGTCTTCCCAATGAGAATTCTTCGTAATGCTTTAATGCCAACAACCTCTCTAATTCCATCTGCAGCCAAAGAAGCGATCCATATATCTTAAGAAGTATAACTTTTATGTTCAACCACATTGCTATCTCATTTTTTTCCCCACTAAAACGATACCTCTGCATATAAATTGCATTGCAGAGAGACTTTTGAGATGGAATAGATTATATTGTTGTGCAGTATGATCGATGATACCCCTGAAAAGGATCATTTCTGAAAACATAGCGGGAACCCTGGGACTGTATTTTTTTTGAAACAGAGACTTTTTTTTTTGTTGAAATACATATTTTTAAGATGTATCCTCGAGCCACTCACTGCAACAGAAAAGCAGCTTTTCCACTCGGAGGTTTTAAAAGTGATATATCCTTTGTATCTACCAGCAGTATCATCATGGTGCAGTGATGTGAGATGATGGATTGATTGTCCTCTGTTTCGGACATGTGCTGTCACTCTGTGATAGAAAGGCAGCAACTCGAGCACGGTGCAGCTGCAGAGGATTGTGTTAACGTACATGATGCACCGTCTGATGGAGAGGTGTGTGTTTCCGTTGGGTGCTGATGGGAAGGATTGCTGCCTGGATATGTTGTATGTGATCATTTGTCCAAACAGATTTTGTCCTTCAGAGGGTTACTTTCTGTGCTGTTTTTTTTTTTTTTTTCTTGAGAAATATTGAAAACATTAATGATTTTTTTTTATCCACTCAGTTGCAGCTTAGTTCTTATTATTAAAATAATTACTGTATTAATTTTTTTTTACTATTTACAGTAGCTCATCGATCATAACAAAGCAAGGTCAGCCTGTAATCTTGGCTCAGTAATACATTTTGAGCCTCCACTTCTAAACATTTGAACTTCTTTTTCAGAGTAAAAGTCCCCTTTACTAAAGTTTATACTTCCCTGGCATGCCAAATATTTGGCCCATCCAGTATGGGATTCTAAAATGCCGCTATATATCAAGCTTAAAGATATAACAAGACATCTTCAGGTAATACCAGTGGGCAACTCCGGTGAAAGTCAATGCAGAAGTGCCTTAAACTTGCATTCTTTCTAATAGCCAGCAGGGGGCGACTCCTCTGGTTGCAAAAAGAAGTCTGATTGTATAGAAGTCTATGAGAAAATGATCCTACTTCTCACTTGATTTATTACCTCAGTAAACATTGTAAACATGAGTTTATGGTCTCAATCGCTAGTTTCAAGTCTTCTTCGATACAGCATGATGTTCATTTAGTAAATTATGGTCCCATTTAGAATCAA
>CAKAOH010022018.1:0-21256 GCA_916701665.1 Sebastiscus tertius
GTTCAAAACCCAATATGGAGACGTCCAAAACCCAACATGGAGACGTTCAAAACCCAACATGGAGACGTTCAAAACCCAATATGGAGACGTCCAAAACCCAATATGGAATCGTCCAAAATCCAACATGGAGACGCCCAAAAAACAGTATGGCGATGGCCAAAACCCATCATGACGACGGCAGCCAAAAACCAATATGGAGATGTCCAAAACCCAACATGGCGACGACCAAAACCCAACCTAGCGACGTCCAAAACCCAACATGGCGACGACCAAAACCCAACATAGTGACGTCCAAAACCCAACATGGTGACGACCAAAACTCAACATTGCAACGTCCAAAACCCACCATGGTGACGACCAAAACCCAACATGGTGACGACCAAAACCCAACATGGTGACGACCAAAACCCAACATGGCGACGACCAAAACCCAACATGGTGACGACCAAAACCCAACATAGTGACGACCAAAACCCAACATAGCGACGTCCAAAACCCAACATGGTGACGACCAAAACCCAACATAGCAATGGCCAAAATCCAACAAGGCAACAGACAAAACCCAACATGGCGATGACCAAAAACTAAGATGGCAACAGCCAAAATGCCAAACTCAAGGCTTCAAAACAGCGGTCCACAAACCAATGGGTGACGTCACGGTGACTACGTCCACTTCTTATATACAGTCTATGATTGCAGCCTTATGCTTAAATCATTAAAATTAATTTTCCCCCTCATGAATACACTCCTTAATGACAAAACTGAAATATCACATTGACATACTGTAAGTATTCAGACTCTTTGCCACTACTGAAATTGAGATGTTGATGAGATGTTACTACACCTTGATTGGTGCTACCTGTGGTAAATTCAACTGATTGGACATGATTTGGACACACACCCGTCTATATAAAGGTCTCACGGCTGACACATCAGAGCAAAACCGAGCCATGAGGTCAAACAAACTGCCTTTAGATACTTTAAATATTTATGGTTCATTAACAAATGAAACAAGATACAAACAATGTATAGCTCCTTTTTAAATGAGCTAAACTGATCGTAATATTGGGGTTTATTTAAGATGTAACTGCCAGCGATGGCAGCTTTACAGGCGTGTTGCCAGTGGTTTGTTAAAACTTTATTATGGCAGATATTATCGCATTGTCATAAATTCTCAATATCTCTGCCTGGGAAATACCACACGGAGGCTGATGTTTTTCCGATTCTGTTGCTCGTAAAGGATAAGTGCAGCCTTACAGGGCTGCTAGCGTGACTGTAGACTCTTGGTTTTTATGCTTTAACGTAACAATCACTGCTTTCTCTTTTGCTGTACCACTCTATAAATAACCCAAACTCTGTGTGCATTCAGTCAAAGCAGGAAAGCGTGTAACAAAGTTGGCTTTTAATTACCACCCTACTTTAACTGTTTATTCCCCCTAGAAATGGATTAGGGTACTTTAACGGCCTCTGAAGCTCAGAACAGTCCGTATATTGTGCGACTCGCTGAGTTGCATAATCTGGATTTGGGGAGGTGAATGAGAATATTGACAGCGGCACAATACTGTCTGGAGCATGGCAACAACAGAGGAGCCCTGCAGCATCGGAGGGGAAAGTGACACCCCTCATGGTTTTGCAGCTATTACAGAAAAGAAAAACAAGGCTGGTCTCTTATGGCTGTCAGATGACTGCGCTCCCTTTCATCCCCCGGTACAAAGACGCTCAATGTGGTGCGGCTTCCTGCAGATCACAAGGCTAATTTCAGCTGCCGCGACCCACACAAATCAACATGAATTGTGTATTTTGTTGTCGCTAATTAAAGATCTCATCAGGATGAAATTGCTTCTTATTGCGGTTTTAAACATTGACAATGTCCAGATGTGTCACTTTAGATGTTTAACATTATTTTTGGTTACTTGAACATGAAAAAAAACGCATCCTTATAAGGTCAAATTAGTGTCAAAGATGGATATTAATGACGACAACCTGTTAGGGCACCTTTGAAGACTAGAATAATACATGCCTGGTTTTGTTTTAAGAGTCTCCAGCTGGCTGTTTGTTTGTCCAGTGAAACAATGTGGGCTGCAGCTGCAGTTTCTCCTCTGCTGCTGTTGTCAGATCTGACTAACAGATCTCAGTCAGACAACAAGTAAACAAGTCACCACCACGCCAAGACTTCATCACACAGTGACCTGACGCTACTGCTCCTTCCTTTGGATGGGGGGTCGCCAGATGATTACTGAGGTACAAAATAGGAACAAAACAAACTCAGATTTCTTTTTAAATACTGTGTAGTTTTACTTCCTCTGACCTCTAAACATGTTTTATTTTATAGCTCTATAATACCCTCATCATTTCCTTGGAAAGAAATATGTAATTTGGCTACATTTCCTTGACAGAAAACCATCTAAACTTTCTTTAATTAACTAAAAAATAAAACATATATATAAGAGATAATGTACAGCAAGCCGGTTGTTGTTGTGAAAGAGTCCCCGACTGGTCTCTCATCGCCCTGAAGGGGATTCTTTCACAACAATGACCCGCTAGCTGTACATTATCCCGCTTATTACACGGCTATTTACGTAGGAAATCAATAATTTGACACAAAAACGGTCCGCCAGAGTCCGACATCAGAGCTGCGCCCATAACAACGGTCTGTTATACATAGCAATGGTCTGTTATAGAGAAATTACAGACTGCAGAACGCCGTGATTGACCAATCAGAATCGAGTATTCAACACAGCCGTGTAATAAATAACAATAATACATCTTAGTCAGAGTCCACATGCGAATTTGGTTACTTGCTATTGAGCTTTCAGCCAAACTCTATTCACAAAGGAAGACTGTGAGATGTGGTTAAAAGCTCCGGGGGAAAAGCTAGAAAGTGGATTCTCAGATTATCTTTTTGTTAAAAATTCTGTTCCCAAGGTCGAGAGGAAACTGGAATTTATTGAATTGTTCGCTTGTCTGAGGTCAAAATCCCCATTTTTGCAGGTTGCCGCTGACAATTAACTGTAATTGAGTAATTGGAAGTGAACAACGTCTCCATTTCCCCTACGATTCTACCAAATTACATCATTCTCTCCAGGACATTTCTACAAAATTACAGACCTGTGACAAGGGGTGAAAACTAAACATTACTTGGGAGCTCCAAGCAAAAGCATTTGGGGAAATCACTGATCTAAAGGACACATGAACAACACTCTTTTTCTCTTAGGAAGGTTCCTAACTGAGTGAAATCTGAAATCTGAGTAGCAGCCATGATAAGAGCTGGTCAAATTCTCTAATCGCTGAGGAAAGGTGCTTCAATGCTTCCTTTCTTACCTCCTTCAGCAGAGGATACACTGGACCATCCTTTACCAAAAGAAAGGAGAGAATAACATCCAACAATTCCTTGCGATCGCCTCATTTAAAGTAGACCTTGCAGACACATTTTGCAGACTCCTATTGGACAAATTTTGACGTGATAGTGGCACTAGAGTCAGGGAAAGTCCAAAATAGGATTCATCCTCTGGGGAACATGAATATGTGTAAAACAAGTGTCATCCAATAGTTGTTGAGATATTCCAGTCTGGACCAAAGTGGTGGACCGAGTGTAGCTATAAATATATGTGAAACGTCTAAATGTTTCTGCGAATGACGAAAGAATAAACGTAGAAAGGCAGATTAAGAAAGATTGTAATCAAGTGCGGTCATGAAGTCTCTTAAAATGAAGTACCTTTAGCGAAGTTACTTTTGGCAGCGTGTTTGTTGCACTTGGATTAAACTCGCAGTCGAACACTGACCGATACAAATAAACAGTCGGCCTGATCTTAAAATACCGACAACTATCGTCCAAGACAAACACACAAGTAAACATATTTTCCCATCAGCTGCCAGCTGGCGTTGGAAAAGGTCAAGTCCTGGGTGTTGATGGTAACAGACGTTTGTTTTCTGAGGGACCCGGCCAGCTGTCTCTGCTTCATGTTTGCTGAGGGATTTTATTGGACTTCAGGAAGATGTTGGTTTCAGATTCAATCTATTGATGAGTCATCGTTATCGGGTTGAGTTGAGAACAAGAACTACTGGTCAAAATCAAACTTTTACGCCTGCAGATAAATACTGATAGATGGATTTTAGGGTTTCAAGCAACCAGAGATGGGGATGTAAACACATGCAGACTTTAAAAAGGACGTTTACTCCAAACTGAAGTGGAAACTACTCCAAACTAATGTGTGATATTTGAGGAAATAGGTTTATTTTGCTTTCTTGCCCAGAGTTAGAGGAGAAGATTGATACCACTCTCATGTCTGTACAGAAAAAAAAAAGCTAAAGTCAACAGTCGGCTAGCTTAGCTTAACGTAAAGACTGGAAACAGGTAGAAACAGTTAGCCCGGCTCAGTCTGAAGGTAACAAAATCCACCTACCAGCATCTCTAAAGCTCACTAATTAACACGTTATACTTAATTTGTTGAATCCGAACAAAAACAGAGATGTAAAGATGAATATTTTTGGTTATACAAATTTACATTTGTCTTTGTGTAGCCTATGGATTTAACATACAAGATATAACATATCACATATTAATGCAGTTGCCTAAGCTTTAGGTGTGTTTTTGGATTCTGGCTACACATTTCCCATTGCTTTCAGTCTTTATCCTAAGCTAAGCTGATTGCCTGCTGGCTCTAGCTTCATACTTAATGCTCCATTTCTTGGAAATCTTCAAAATTGACATTTTTACTCTTCAGTTTTTGTACTGATTTTAAAAAACAAGATATATAAGCTTACATGTTGATTAGTGAGCTTTAGTGGTGTTACCTTTGGACAGAGCTAGACTAGCTGTTTCCCCATGTTTCCAGTCTTTCTGCTAAGCTAAGCCAATAAAACGTATATCGCCCAGCAGCAAAGTTACGCTTCCGCCATCTTGGACTGAAAGCGACTACCAGACGCCAGTCAAACATCCACCTAAAAAGTGCCGTACAAACGTAAAACAAAACTATTTCTATTCTATTGTCATATTCTACCCGAATGGCCTGTGTTGAACAATAAAATATTATAAATATAATAAGCGTTTTCAGTCCAAAATGGCGGCTGTTGTCAAAAAAACACTGGAGCTTCTATACTCTTTGGCTAAGCCAGTTTCATACTAAACGCTTTATTTCTTGGATATCTGTTGATGAGTGAGCTTTACTGGTGTTACCTTTGGACAGAGCCAGGCTAGGCGGTTTCCCTCTAGTCTTAATGCTAAGCTAAGATAACCGACTGCTGGCTCTAGTTTCATATTTAGCAGACAGACAGATATGAGGGTGGTATCAATCTTTTCATCTCCTCAGCAAGAAAGCAAACCAACACATTCTCCAAAACGTCAAACTGCTCCTTTAAAACTCTGTCCCATGCCGTGCGGCAGAAATGGGAAATGGAAAAGACAAGTGATGTGAGTGAGACTGACTCACGATGAGACTCTCTGTCTGACTTTTATGACCCTCGGTCGCTTTGATAATCCAAAATATCATCTTTTATTTTGTGTCTGGCTCGTCTCCAGTGATTGTACTGCAGCTATACACATGCAGGCGCAACCTTCGCCCAACGCAAGAATCTCAGAGGAATGTGACCGTGGTCAAAACGTGGCAAAATGTTGTGGTTGAGAAGAAGAAGAAGAAGAAGAAGAAGAAGAAGAAGAAAAGGAAGAAAAAAGCAAACAAGAAAAGCATTTTTCTTCCGCCCTCTGTTTTCTAAAAAAAGACAAAAAGTCAGGAATTCCTTTCTGTGCGAAAATAACGACCCCGCGTGCAACCAGAGCTGCATTGTTTCAATGAATGTATTAATTTCACCCAAATGGATTGGAACATGATGGTGGTATGTATGGGGATGGGTGTGCGGTGATGGAAACTATGAGCAGTGCCGGAGGAGGAGGAGGAGGAGGAGGTGTGGGGGGGCTTCGCTGAGCCTCCAGAAGTAAATGTGTAATCTGTAGGAGACATGACATCACTCTAACTCAACAAGACTGAGCGGCTTGTTAACACGCATCCAAATTAATATATGTAAAAACATTATAATAAGCTTTCAGTGTCAAGATATGAAGCTTTACTTTGGGCACCCGAGGCCCAATTTGAGAAACATCAAAGCAGGGGGATTGTTTCCTCAAAGGCCTCCTTGTTCTCCTTCTCATAAATCCCACTTGAAAAACGGGGGCCGCAGCACTTATTCACAGGATCAGTTACTCACTTTGGACCCCGTTCAGGCCCCCAACCCCCAATAACATCCACCGTTTCCTCACGCTAAAGAAAGAACATCCTCTCTGGTCTATCCTGGATGTGGGGGGTCAAATATTTGACTTGGAAGTCTACCAAGTCACCCTTTATAATGTCTTTACTGATAATAAATCATTTACTAAAGCTTTAATAGATCAGTTATAAGAAATTAATAAGAGCAAATTTTGGGTTGCCAGGTTGGGGGTCAAATATTTGACTTGGGAAGTGTACCAAGTCACCCTTTATAATGTCTTTATCGGTATGAAATCATTTACTAAAGCTTTAGTAGATCAATTATAAGTCATTAATAAGAGCAAATTTTGGGTTGCCAGGTTGGGGGTCAAATATTTGACTTGGAAGTGTACTAAGTCACCCTTTATAATGTTTTTATTGGTAATAAATCATTAACTAAAGCTTTAATAGAGGAGTTATAAGAAATTAATAAGAGAGAAATTTTGGGTTGCCAGGTTGTGAAAAAATCCCACTGGCAGGTGTTTGCCCTTTCAATTTGGTAATGACGTATAGTCATACATTTTGGTAATAGGCAAGGCAGCTTTATTTGTAGAGCACATTTCAGCAACAGGGCAATTCAAAGTGCTTTACATAAACATTCAAGAACATTGCCACAAAGTGCAAAAGAACATTAAGACACAATAAAAACAGTTATAAAAACATTAAAGATTAGAAAATAAAAACAAGCTAAAAATAAAAGCTAGGATAGAAGCTAAGATAGAGTATTAATAAATGCTTGAGATTGTCTGTTTCTAACAAGCAATCAAGTCTGCAGTTATAAATGTAATTAACTCATTATTGCATTGATTTTTAGTTAACACTTTTCTAAGAAATAAGTGGTCACATATTCTAACCAGTCAAAGGTCAGTCATTGTATTCACAACCTGGCAACCCAAAGGTTGTTCTCATTAATTACATCAAATAAATAACTTATTAACCACTAATAAAGCTATTATTTACCTCCTTTATAAAGGAATTGTAAAGCCTCAGTGTCTTAAAACAACTAAAAACAGGTTAAAGATATAAAAACGTATGTATTAGATGCTTCATTAATGCACCAGGTGGAGACAGGTGAGGGTCTTATATGAGATTATAATAATGCACTTTAAATTCACTCATCATCTCCTGTTTCCCATGACACAGCTGTGAGTTGCAGCCTTCAGGTCTATAAATGGTCTGTAGATGTGAGACCTACCTCTCTTTGTGCAGCAGCAGCCTCTAGCTGGAGATGCTCTCAGGAGTCTCAGGAGTCTGTCTGCAGGATCTCAGCTGCTCTGCTGTATAAAATGACAGATAATTAAATAAATCCTCCGTGAAAAACTCCTGCCGAGCTGCAGACTGACTGGTTTCCACTGACTGAAGCATGTGGTGCGTAAAAACCAACCAAACTCAGACAAACACCTCCCCTTTCTGCTTTCCACTCCCACTGCCTCTCTCACCTTGTGGAGAAACATCCAGCTGGAGGATGGGTGACTGATTCACTGCTTTAAATACATAGTAGACTTTTGGCTTATAGCTGCTGATGTAAACCACTTTATTACCTCTCTAAATGGAAAATCCCTGTAATAATAGGAGCTATATGGGCTCTACAGCGTTTTAATCTCATCATAATATATAAATATATGAAATATATAAATAATAAATATATAAATATAAATATTCTAAATAATTTATTTACTATTCATACATGTTATAAAACCTTTATTAACTATTCATACATGTTATAAAATATTTATTAATTGTTTATAAATATTATATAATTTATTAATTGTTTATAAATATCACAAATAATGTATTAACTGTTTATACATATTATAAAACATTTATTAATTGTTTATAAATATCATAAATAATGTATTAACTGTCCATACATGTTATAAAACATTTATTAATTGTTTATAAATATCACAAATAATGTATTAACTGTTTATACATATTATAAAACATTTATTAATTGTTTATAAATATCATAAATAATGTATTAACTGTTTATACATATTATAAAACATTTATTAACTGTTAATACATGTTATAAAACATTCTTTAACTGTTTATACACATGTACAAATCTGACACTGAAAACAGGAGTTTGACAAAAGAATTCTTAACTCAAAGTCCCCTTACTGGATTTCCCCCCCGGAGCTTTCAGCTGCAACTTGTCATGGGTTTCATCAGCGGATGGAGATGAAGCTGGTTCAGTTGTAATGAGAGTTGACGATTTATAAATGAATTAATACTTATAATATATAATGAATATTAAAAATAAATAAATAAATATACTTCACATTTTATATTCTTAAAAATATGTCCTGTCTGCTTACGACCACATTATAACGTGTGATAGTTATAAACAATGTATAAATTGCTTATATGCTGTTTATAAAGGCTAAATGGGGAGATTAAAACACATTTTTACCATATGTATAGCTTCATTTCTCAGTTGGTCGTCACACATGTATCAGGCAGCTTTAAACCCTCCACACTTATTGTCTTTCACTCTCAAGTTCAACCTTTCTGCTGAGTTTTCTCGGCTACATGACATTTTTGTGCGGTCAGGAGCGAACTGGAGGGTCCCGGGGAAAAAAAAACACACAAAAAAAGAATCAACATATCATTTTCTCTCTCATTGACCTCCATTTTCCACAGTGGTGAGCAGGAGGTCTGGGGACGATTAGAGGCTTCAGCTGAGGCTCCATCCTGCCACTACCCATTAAAGTCACAATGTGAACACTGTGAAGTGATGAAGGCTTTTCATTCATGTGTGTGGCATTTTGAAGCCTCAGAGTTCATGGTGAGAATGTGTTGAAAATATTGACGTGTTTGAATTATTAACCAAGCTTTGAGTGAGGGTGAACTTTATCTACATCATCCTGAAAATGTCAAATATTTACGTGTAAACATGCTGCCACCTGCTGTTAAAACCTGCTAGTTACAACAGTTCAACCACACAGTTAGATTTAAAACACACAAAGCGAAAAGTTCTAAAAAATAACTTTTATTATCACAATCTTTACTTTAACAATATATGTGGGGTCCAGTTCTGCTACTTGGGGGGGAAAAATAATCACTTCAGTTTTTCATTATTAGGTGTTTTCTCAGAATTATGAGATATTAATTATGAGGAAATTAGGAAAAGCCTCAATATTAAAACTTAAAGGTCCCATATCGTGCTCATTGTCAGGTTTATACTTGTATTTTGTGTTTCTACTAGAACATGTTTACATGCTGTAATGTTCAAAAAACACATTTTCCTCATACTGTCTGCCTGAATATACCTGTATATACCCTCTGTCTGAAACGCTCCGTTTTAGTGCATTTCAAGGGAATTGCAAGGAATTGCGTTGCTAGGCAACAGTTTGGGTCCACGTTTACTTCCTGTCAGCTGATGTTATTTACATACACTGCAACAGGACATAAACTGGGACACATTCAGAATGTTTAAGTTTAAAACCATGTAATGATCTATATATTGTATATTTGTGACATCACAAATGGACAGAAATCCTAATGGCTTGTTTCAAACGCACAATTTCTGAATATGGGCTGTGTGTATTTCTCCGTATATTGAGTGTTTTGATAGTTTAATTAAGTATTTATATAGCACTTAAATCTGCTTTATAATATAAAAGACATGAAAATCTCACTTTTTACAATATGGGACCTTTAAACAGTATAATAGTTGCTCATAATTTGGCATAATTATAAGATATTATGATATATAGCATAATTATGTTATAATATTATGACAACATGGCATATAATGAGGAAAAAAACATGATTATGAGACACACTTCCTCATAATTATCAGACAATTTGATTATGAGAACACAAAACAAAAGGAAAAAGTTTCGTATCTCAATATTATGAGAAAGTTTCTCATAATTCTGACTTTGCATCTCATATGAGAAACGTTGTCAAAATAAAGAAATATAATTATGACATAATATCTAATAATGCGTCATAATTGGGAGAAATAAAGCAGTGATACATAATAAAAAGTAAATATTTAACTAACATCATGCCTCATATTTGACAAGTATCTGATAGTTATGACGAAGTATATCATAAATATACAAAACATTTCTCAAAATGATGATAAAAAACATTTTAAAAAAGACATAGCATCTCGTAATCGAGAGAAAACGAGAAAAAAACATTCATAATGAGCGGTAGAAATGAGCTTCCATCTCAAAAATACAATTAAATTCAACTCAGGAAAATATGAAACATATTTTATTAAAGACTTATGTACAATAATAAAAAACAAATCTCTGAAAATATTATTCAACGCTCGCACAGAAAAGCAAAACACAAACCGCCACAAACTGAATCTCTGTGGAGTAAATTTGGTCAAAAACGTTCATCACAAGCTACAACGAGTCGGACTGCGAGCAGGCGTGGCAGGTTCATCTGTTATTTCCAGACTCCATTAAGACCAACATGCTGTTAAATCAAACCAAAGGCTCTAATGGTGTAACTGGCACAGTTGCTGGTCTGCGGGGATCCTGAGCAGAGCACCGGTCGCTGGTCTCATGAGTCATTATCAACAGAAAATACACAGTAAAACAAACACTTGTGCTTTCTCTTTTTTTTCCATACTGGGGATTAAATCCATTTACAGCACTCAATATTTCAAAGTAAAATGTGCAGGAGCATGAAAGAAGTTTATACTGTAAAGTTTAGTTCATGGAAATACAGTTTGAGCTCGAATCAATGGAGCTTTTTGCTCACAAGTATTTAAAGTGGATCAAAAGTATTTTTATGTTGCAGAATACACAGAGTTAACTGGCCAATAAGGTAAACATAGCTGACATTTCAATACCGATAAATGTGCAGAAAGTAGGAGACACTTTTTTTTTTTTTTAGACATTTGGCATAAGCTCAGTTCATCAGCTGCGGCTCTGACTGATTCACATTCAGTTACACACAGTAAAAGGCAACATGTGTTTGACAGGAGGCTTTCATACGATCTCTCCACGTCGTGCCGCACTTCAGGAATCACGCACATCTTCACGCCCCTTTAAACGGCGTTTCCGTTCACCGCTGCGTACTTTAGGCCCTTCAGGTTGTTGCTGGACGAGCTGACGTCTTGAGGCGAGGCGCCGACTTCGAACACCTCGTGGATGGCTTTTCGGAAACAATGGAAGTTGTACTCTATCAAACCTGCAAAAGAGAACAAACGAGTCATTTATGCAGTTCATTTTTAAACGTGATAAGATGTTGCAACGTTAAATACAGTGTCCAAAACTGCACGCTGGCTAAATGTGAAAAAGACAGCTCCACACTAAAAATGGCAAAACAATAACAGGATAATGGTTAAATAGTTTGACATTAATGTGTAATTAGCTCTTTACTGTTGTAGTTGGTGGAAAAGGGAGCTAATTTTAGATATGTTACACTGTATACTGTTTAATCTATAACAATGCATCATATTTTCTAAATTCATCATATGTTTTGTATGTAAAATCCTAATTTGTAGTAATTAGCAACTATAGCTGTCAAATACTTGTAGTGAAGAAAAAGTACAACATTTTGGAGTATAAGTATATAAGTAGCATATGATATAATGATATACACAAGTTAAGTACAAATACATCAAATTTGTACTTAAAGGTAGGATTGGTAGTGTTGTACAGTTCCGACACTCTTCCACAAGCTGCTAGCTACTTTCATTTGAAAAGAGTTGGCAACACTGGGCTGGGTTTTTAGGTTGGATACTTTTTAATATCTAGTGTACTCTTGCTAGTTTCTCAGCATTACCAACCCTACCTTTAAGTACAGCACTTGATAAACATGAAATTAAACATCATTACAGGTTAATAAAAACACTGTGTTACTGGTTCTATTGACATTAAAGCTAGGGTTGGTAATCTTGGGAAACTAGCAAGAGTACACTAGATAAAATTAAATTATCCAACCAAAAAACCCAGCCTAGTGTTGCCAACTCTTTTCCAATGAAAGTAGCTAGCAGCACTAGCTCCAAATGTCGCTAAATATAGCGTCAACACTGACAGTCCGTCCCTTCAGGCCTCCCTCCAAAGCCACTCTCCAAATATTAATCATTATGAACATAAACAACGAACATGGCTATTGTTAGTACTCACAGCTGTCAAGCCAGCAGCTTGTGGAAGACTCTGGTGATGTGCAATGAGTGCATGGCCACGGGCAGGTAGACAGGCAGGTAGCCCGTCCAATCAATTGAAATGAAATGATTGGATGGGTTTATTACAGTCCTGCGACAGCCACAGATACCTGATTTCTTTTTCTCTAATTTTTTTGTCAGAGCATTTGATCTATTTATTGCTGTCGGGATGTAACGAGAATTTAAACTAATATAACAAAAACATTTTTTTGAAGAAACATTACTAACCCTAGCTTTAAAATGAGAGAGCACAACGAAAGATAGAAAGTTGTCTTCTTAATTTTACTGCCCACACAGTCAGTCATCCTTTTCCAAAAAACTCAGTTTTCCTCGTTCACACCAAAACACTTGGCAAGAAATTGAGTTTTTTAGCTGTGAAAAATGCCAGCTTAGTGTGAACGTGAAGCCAAAACAGAGAGAAAAATATGTGTTTTTTTAATTTTGCTACCTTAGAATGAATGTAAAAACAGCAGGGCCTTTTGAGTTGGCAGCTTCACACTTCAATCACACATTTAAGGACATCCTGTGTAATCAAACCACTCTCTACTAATGCCAACTGAACTGTTTATAAAATCTAAAAACCACTCACCTTTCCTCTCGAAGCTCTCCTCTCTGAGGATGCAGACGAGAGCGAGGAACTTTGTGACCTCTTTCAAATAAAGCACGGTGGTGTTGTTGAGCTTGATGATAGCCAAAGACTCTTTGTCATAGGCACAGCCGCCGCCGTCCTCCATGAGCCTGCCAAGAGGGAGAAGACGGAGAGGCACCTTTGAACTTTGAAACTAAAGGATACGATCACTGCCAACGCTTTAAACAAAAAATAACTCTTCTCACCCGTAAATGCAGGAGACATCGATGACAACATCTATCATATCGCAGCAGAGCTCGTAGGACTGCATGTCCACGGGAGAGCTGTCTGTGGCGATGTAAATCTTGCTAACAACATCAAACAGGAAGGCTTTCTCGATCCCAGAATGCTGTAACACATGACAGATGTTAATAAGAAATAGGACACACTTACAGAGACCTGTTTTTTTCTGTAATTAAATGTGACAAAAGCTTAACATACAGAAATGAAAATGTTCAAAAGGTTCTCCAACGTCGGTAACTGAGGAAGGAGCTTCTGGACGACTTTGCTGAAGGCCTCGAATATGGAGTGGTCGTAGATACTGGTTAGGTAGAAGCTGAGGAGGGAAAATGGAAGAGAGTGAAGATACCGCAAAAAAATACACCAAGTCTCTGCTCTTACACTACAAGACCAGTGATGTCTTCTCTCTCACTGTGAAGACGAAAGAATAAACCAATCCACCGTTCCACAGCGATAGAACAGAAACATAACGCTATACCTAGTCTGACCTTAAACCAATAAACTGTTTTTTACAATTGTTAATATACAAAACATTGATAAGTGCAGCTTAATTTAGTATCAAACAACTGTTGTCTATGTAAAGACATAGAGGAATAACGCCTACCTGAGCAGAGAATGAAGTCGCTCTCCCTCTGTGTGTGTTGTAATCTGAGCTTCTCCGTGCTTTGTTGACATAGCCGGGCCGGCCGCGCATGCTTTTAAGTGCATGTGAGCGTGCCCCACTGGCTAGCCCACGGCCACCGCTCTGCACTGCTCTCATACGTTGGTTACAGCTGATAACGTCGTTGATCGCGGAAGCGGTTAGAGGTTAACACTATTAGCACTGTTGCCGTTGTTAGTGCTGCAAGCACCGTTAGCTGCGAGTCGCCGGCTCAGCTACCGCCATGTTGAGTGCCGTGTGGAGGCAGCAGAAATTATCTGAATTTAGCACTTTTAACTAATTTTTTGACCACTTGAGAGAAGCAAGTCAAGCTAAATATATTTATAAACTTAGAAAGTTTTTACTGCAAACAGTTGCCTATTTTAAATTAACTGCATTTTATACAGTGCCCTTCTACCTTACTGGACAAAGCCACTCATTCAGACACACATTCATACACCGATGGTGGCAAATCCGCCATGCATGGCGCTGGCCTGCCCATCAGGAGCAACTTGGAGTTCAGTGTCTTGCTCAAGGACATGCGAACAGGGGGATATAAAAACATTGAGGAGTGCAGCTTTAAGGTACAGTAGGTAATTTCAATTAATTAGAAATCATAATCTCTAGACTACAATTACAAAAGTTAACACTGTTTTTAGGGGTAGTCTGCAGCTAACCTGTGCAGACGTGTCACACACTCACCTGAGGTGAAGCCTCTCCAGGCTGGCGTCTGCCAGATCGTCATTGGCCCTCTGGTGAATGTCCCTTTGTGTTTCTATTTTGTGGTCGTCTGACAGACCGTCTACTTTATGGATAAACACCTCAAAGTTGATGCGTGGATTCACTTTGTAGGCTCTGGATACGGTGAGATGTAACCGCCCCAGAGCCTCGACGTAGTCATCCTGACGAGGAAGAACAAGGTGAACGACGTGTTAATCAATCTCACACAGGAAGCCTTTAAAACCAAACAGTGTTCTTCTTCAGTTTAAACTAATGTCACCCTACCTGAGCATCGATGACGAAGATCAGAGCGCCGGTCCCGTTGAAGATCATCTCGCTGTCAAACGAGGGGTCGAAGAAGTCCACCTGGCCGGGGAAGTCCCAGATCTGGAAGTTGACAAAGGAGGTGGCGGAGATGTCGTCCTTGTGGATCTTGTTGGTGCTCTCGAGGAACAGCGTCTCATTGGGGGACATCTTGTGGAATACAACCTGGTCAGAGGAGCGGGAGGATTAATGTCTCGTCTCGGTCCAATGTTATTACTTTCAATGTCTTCTCTGATTCACAGGCTTCATTCTCTTATGTTTACATTAAACCTTTTTTACTTAATATGCCTAAAAATGATGTGTTTTACACTGTATTTACTTAATATTGTCATTCTGTTTATTGTAATTCTACTACTGCTACTTCTGTCTACTCGGGTATCACCAATTTCATGTCTGTCCATCCATGCTGTTCCAGAAGCTTCTTAAAAGGGAGTTTACCTTATACCTTTTTTATTGTACAGACTTTTTCTCAATCAATTTTCCAGACAAATCTACTATGTCGCAATATAAAACTACTAGAGGAATTTATCCATGTTATAGCCTAACCAGTACAGTATTTTTTAGGCCAACGCAGATAAGAAACCGGATAATGATATATTGGACAATGGTCCTTTTACGTAAACAGTAAACACATAACAAAAAGAGTTCTGACCAATGTACTGTATGTAATGAGCGAGACATTTTAGACTCTGGTTAACAAACTCTGCAGACACCATTTCTAAATAACCTCTGTACTGCAATTTCCTGTTACTTATCAGCCAATACCGATATATATCTGTGATTAGTTAACATTGGCTGATATACTGTATAAGTCTGGTCAATTTATGGCTTGGGTTTTAGAATAAACAGATGTCATGATGAAGAAAGTTATTTTGGTCATAATTACAGTCAGTGGTCAGCTTACCAAGTACAAGTAGCTAAAACTAATGCAACAGTCCTTCGGTAAATCATGAAGGTTATAATGTTCTGTTTCAGAGGTGTTTATTCAATTTAACGGTCACTCTGGTTGCTGTAGTTTGAGTTGAATTTCATCAGGACACTCTGAGAAGTGTTTCTAATATTTTGACTACCCCATTTATATCAATGAAGGTAGATTAAATATTAGAAAACACCTCTCAGCATTTAATTCTTTACATGTTATACATGTTTACATTACCATACCACTACCTTTTGCACTACCCTCATTTCTATTACTATAACTTATATTACTCATATTACACTGACTTATTTACACATGATGATGATACATTACAATAAAGTGTTTTGACTGTTCTAGCTGTTCTATTATTTGTGTTTTATATTATATAAAAGTCATTATATCCACATTACTGATGATTATTTATCAAAAATGTCATTGTCAAAATATTTTTGTGAATATACCAATAGTCAACCCTACAATATTGTCGCAATATCAATATTGAGGCATTTGGTAAAAAATATTGTGATATTTGATTTTCGCTATATGGCCCAGCCCTATTGTGTGTGTGTGTGTGTGTGTGTGTGTGTATATATATATATATACTGTATATAGACTGTATATACATCAAGAAAACAACAAAACAAAGATATTTATCGTTCAATTTATATTTATGATTAAAAGATTAAATTAAAGATCAAATTTATTATGAGAATATTTTTTTTTTGAGGAAACCAAACACCACATTTTCCCATAATAATGTCTATAAAGATATGATCAATGAAAAATCTGCAGCCTCCACTGCTGTACATCATAGACTGTATATATACAGTAGTCTTTGTTGTATTGTATTGTGTACTACATTAATATACTCCACAGTCTTGTGGTCTAGGTGTGTTTTAAGCTAACTTAGTGTTTGTTTACCTTCTGTATAGATGACTTGCCACTCCTCCTCAGTCCCATCAGCAGTATCCTGGGTTTGTCAGCTGATGAAGAGTTCTCCTCCTCTTCATCACCTTCCTCCTCTACTCCATAACCAAAACTCTTAGGAAACGAGTCAACAGCATCATAACTATCTGTTAACGCGGGCTCCTCATCCCCATACTGAATAGACATCCTGTACTTAGTGTTTTAGTTCTCCTTTAAAGCTGTTAGTTTGTTTATATCCAGCTAGATGAGTGGCTAACACACAGGAATGTTGTTGCTAGCATGGCAAGCTAACTAGCTATCAAACTGTAAACACGGTGTTTAATATGTTAAAATCACCACGTCAACCGTCACGTATCCACACGGGGTTTAAGATGAACGTTATTAAGAGGTTAAATCACCATAACACCGGAACAAATGTGATTAACTCGGACTAGAAACCTAAAACAGGATGACTATAAACATGACAGGCTAGAGGCTAGTCATCATCACAGCAGGTCACATGTCAGCTCGGCTAAGCCCCGCCCACTACAATCTGATTGGCTGTTGGTAGTGATGGGAAGTCAGGCTCTTTTTAGTGAGCCGGATCATTTGGCTCAGCTCACCACTTCTGCCTTTTATAATTCAACCAAATGCTGTTTTGACCTATGATTAGTATGTGTGCACATATATCACTTAAAGGGACTGTTTGTAACTTTCATAAATGCTTGTTAACAGCGACATCTGTGGCCGTTAAAGGGACTGTTTGTAACTTTTTAAGCGTATAAATGTACCGGGTCGGGACACATGCGGCTGCGGGAGGAGGGAGAGGAGCTTCTGGCTGCGGAGCCCCGCTGCTGAAGCCTGCGCTGAGGCAGGAGAAGCAAACACAGTATCAGCAGTGATTCATGGCAGTAATGTTAGCTGACAAGACAAAGGTTTCTCCATAAATCAATGCTGATCCTAGTGTTGGCTTTTCTTTCCTGCTTCAGCCTCCCGACCGCGGCCGAAAGGAACAGAGTAGACACCGGAGTTTTGGTCGGAGACGATAACGTTTCTCTTTACGGAGTCCCGTCACTTCACAAGACACGGAAAACCTCTGTTGGTCTGGAGGAGCTGCAGCAGTTATTTCTGCATAAACGTCCACTGTACATTCACTAGATATTCTCAGAGTTACGAACTCTTCTGCAGTGTGTAGTGTGCGCGCATGCATGTGAGAGTGGAGCAAGAACGAGCGCATTGTGTGAGTGAAGGCATGCAAGCAGAGGAGTGGTCTGAACAGTGTAGCCACACAGGAGCGGGCATATGCGAGCGCGCATGGGAAACCGACCCAGTAGATTTATTCGTGTAAAAAGTTACAAACAGTCCCTTTAAAGAAAAAATAATAATAATTTAAAAAAAAAACGTCTCTCGGACGGGAGCCGGCTCTTATCGGTCACTTAAAAAAGCCGGCTCTTTGAATCGGCTCGTTCATGACCTACACATCCCTGTCTGTCTGTTGGCTCTAAACATAGTCACATGACCAACGGTCGGGACAACATAAAAGCAAGGCCTATAGAAGGAGGCTCAGACATTGATCTTGGGAGAGGGGTATACGCATGCGCAGTGTAACTGAAGCTGCGGTCGTGCGACGACCAGTTTCTACTGCGCATGTGCGGTACTCCAAAGATATGACGCGTGTCCTAGCCTCTTCCATAGGCCTTGCACAGAAGCAGGAAGATCACACACAAGGTTGGTAATGTTTTTGTGGACATTTATAGTTTGATTTAAAACATTAATTAGACGTATTTTATTAACATTATATGTTTTTTTTAAAATGTTATATGGTTTTTAACCTTCTCCGTATCATTAATATGCTTCTGAATGTTTCGAAAATGTATTTAGTTATTGATTTATATCATGTAAACCTCCTTTAATTGGTTAGCTAAAGTTAGCTTGTTCATGATGATTCATTTACTTTATCTCTGTCTTTATCTCACAGTACTATATCTGGGTTAATTCTTTGTTTAACCTTGCTGTTTTGCTGATATATCTGAGACAATCTCTGTGAGGTTACAGTGAATTGAAAGCATTGCAGATAAGAGGAAATGCAATCAGCTTAGTTTGGGTTTTCCCACATGACTTACAGTTTCAGTATCAGCACCTCCTGACTACCATTGTTAACTGTATTCTACTTTATAGTGATGCATATTATTAGGACAAACAGAGAACAGCATACACAAGAAACCTATTTGTTAGAAGGGAATGCATAATAAATAAAAAAAAGTATAAAGCATTACATTAAATTAATAACAGAAAAACTAATGTATGCAGAGACAGGTTACACATAATTCTCAGGGCTGGGATGATAGATTGAAAAGATTTTTTTAAAGGTCCTATATTGTAAAAAGTGAGGTTTTCATGTTTTTTATATCATAAAGCATGTATTAAGAAATTTTGTGTTTGAAACAAGCCATTTGGATTTCTGTCAATTTGTGATGTCACAGATATACAATATTTACCATTACATGGTTTTAAACATAAATATTCTAAATGTGTCCCAGTTTATTTCCTGTTGCAGTGTATGTGAATAACATCAGCTGACAGGAAGTATTCCATTGAAATGCACTAAAACGGAGCGTTTCAGACAGAGGGTAAATACGGGTATATTCAGGCAGACATTATGAGGAAAATAAAGGGGTTTTTTGACATTACAGCATGTAAACATGTTCTAGTAGACACACAAAATACAAGTATGAACCTGACAATGAGCACGATATGGGACCTTTAATTGATAAAGTAAGACATTTTTATTGATCCCAGAGGGGAAATTGCAGCAGCACAAGAACAACAATAGTACAGATGTATAAAATATACACTGACCCCTTATATATGTGTGTGTGTGTGTGTGTGTGTGTGTGTGTGTGTGTGTGTGTGTGTGTGTGTGTGTGTGTTTTAGGGTCCCAGGATGACAACAGCCCTCCTGTGTTTCCTCCTGGCTGCTCCAGTGCTGCTGGTTGCTGGCGGCCCAGTTTATAAGTCCAACAATGGGACCGTACCACTGGTGCTGTGGCATGGGATGGGTGAGTGACTGCGAAAGGATAAAAAAACAAAAACAAAACATTACATTTACCGATAGGGAGTTGTCTAATTGAAAATATGAACTGAAACCGGACTAGAATTATATATCTAACCAATAAACATCCAATTCCCAGGTTGAAAAACTCTCTCTGACAGTATCACTTACAGTATAGTATCAATTACTTCCAGTTCTTTATTGAAGCTACATGATTTTTAAACTGAGTGAAATATTAAATTAAATTCAGACTGACATATTTGGTCATATTTGGTACGTTTTTGGACCTCTTCTAAAGATGAGTCTGGCTTCACAGCAAGAGTTTGTAATGATGGACCCACTGGCCAAGAAGTCATCAGGGTTTAAGAGATTAAGTTAACTATGATTACATTTTCCTGACTATACAATGCACATGTTTGAGTGTCTCCTCCACAAAGAAGACAAACTACCGTTTCTTATAAACTTGACCATTGACGCAGTTACATTTATACAGTTGCTCTGTTGAAATACAAACCTCACCAGACCTGTAATGTGAGAGAGGTGCGGTGTGCAACCTCAATGTTACACTTATAATTACACACCGCCAGGGGAAGTGAAAAAAACAAAAACATTTTCTCTTCTCCTTCAATAACAATAGCTCAAGGTGCCTCTGAGATCAAGTTATATAATCTGTTGTTGTGTTTTAACAGCAGAAACTTGTGTCTATGCACATCCTCCGTTGATAAGGTGAGACGATGAGGCTGGCATCGCTCTATATCATTTCTTACTGTCCATAAATCCGATGAAAAGACAAAAACAAACAATTTCTCAATTCAAACATGAGTCAAACAATAAATAGTGCATTTTTGGGGAACTATTTTCAGCGGCCTATTAATACACATTTGTTGCTCTTGTGACGACAGCAGAACGATGCATGTGGGACTCTACAAGTGTATCTTATAGAGATCTGTGGCACAGATGAATAAGATATATTAGACTTGGTTTTAGCATACAGTACCATTTAGCTTTGGAAAGTGGGTCAAGTTCAAGTAAATAGTTTAAATGATAATGAAGTAAATGTTTGTGTGTCCACCAGGCGACAGCTGCTGCAACCCGCTCAGCATGGGGGCGATAAAGAAGATGATCGAGGAGGAGATCTCTGGCATTTACGTCCTCTCGCTGATGATTGGAAAGAATGTCTTTCAGGTACTTTTACACTGAAAAGTGAACATATTTCCTAGCCAGTGCCAAACCTCTTATGAAGGAAACTTTGTCACTAATTGCGTGTTAATCCTAAAATTATTACGTTGCTAGAGAAAATAGGATCTGCACTCTTTTTTTAACAACACCAACAATACACAGTGGCTACAGGAACTAAGAAGCACGAAACCTCTGACTTAGATCAATAATATATATATATATATAATATATATATATATATATATATATTATATATATATTACATAT
>CAKAOH010022019.1:0-10517 GCA_916701665.1 Sebastiscus tertius
TGAAGGACTCCTCTTTTTTTCTCTGCTGCTGTTGATCTGACATCGTTATTAACAGTCCAATGTGTAGGATTTTGGAGGATCAATTTGCAGAAAGGGAATATAATATTTATAACTATGTTTTCATTAGTGTATAATCATCTGAAACTAAAAAAAAAATGTGTTTTCATTACTTTAGAAAGAGGAGCAGGTCCACTTCCCAGAGTCTGCCATGTTGCCAAACGGACAAACCATCCACTGACACTTGAGAGGGCCTTTCGCAGTTTTATGCTACCTGAGAAGGCCATCGTAGGTTCTCTGACTCGGAGGGGTGAGCGGAGGGGTATTCAGTTGGTTGCAATTTGCAACCTCACTGCTAGATGCTACTTAATCCTACACACTGGTACTTTAACAGGATGATGTTTTCTGATCTTACACCATGAGGGTTAAGGTTTGGTTAGGTCTAGGCAGAAAAGAAACTTGGTTATCTTTCAAGAAAGATCAGGTTAAAATAAGTGCTTCATTAGAGTTGTGGTACCAGCGTGGTTACAGTAAGAACCACTTGGGTAAGGTTAGGAAAAAACCTGATCATGGGTAAAAGAAATCAGCGCTGACTGTCGGTTAGAAATATTAAACAAACAGCGATCTCTCATCTCAAATATCAAACAAATCTCATTTTTTAGCATTCGTTGAAACAACTGGTGCTTTTTTTTTTTTTGCTTTTTCAATCTCAGTTTAGTATATCTGATCCTCTTAAAAGTGATGTTACTGATGGAAATTCTGCAATCTTGTTACACAACGTGAATGGCACAATAGTGTCAAGGACACGTTTAGAGGCATACTTTGAATACTGTTCATTGATGTGTTCAGTATATTACACAACAGTCAGGGACACAATATGTCAAGAAGTGAATAGTTACTCAGATTCTTTGAATAGAAAGAATCTGAGCAGCAACAAAGATTCCGTTTGGATACCACGTAAATAAACCTACAGTACATGAACGTAAAGTCAAGTGAAACAACAACTTCAACATTTATGGAGGTGGTTGGGATGTTGAAGGCGGAGCTGCAGCAGCAAATAGCATTGGTATGAGCCAAGCTATTAAGCATGAATATAATTGGATGTTGCTAGTCAGCTGGTAGTCAAGCAGCTGGTAAGCCACTGATTGTGAAGCATGAATGAAACAACTGATGCCAGTCAGCCAATATACAAATGTGACTCATATGCGCTGCCTAACTAGCGCTAATTGTTATATAGATGTAGACAGCTCTACTCGCCCTCCATTAGTATACCTGTCCAATCCCTGCTTCTGTCACAGTCCATCTTACTCCATCCATCCATCCACTCTCTAAATGGTTTATCCTTTTCAGGGTCTCAGAGGGCTGGCTACTTCACATTGGGTAAGAGGAATATACCCTGGACAGATAGCCAGTCTATCACAGATTCACTTCACACTGGCTTGGTTCTTCCCCAGGGTGCTGAAAGGTATTCTGGGAAGTAGTAGAACAAGACAAAATACAACATACACAAAAAAGATAAAAAGTCTTCATAGTGCAGTTTGCTTGGCTTTGAGGAACATTATTATCATGTAAGGGATGTTTGTGGCTGTGTGTGTGGCAAGTGTGCACGTTTCATCCTTCATTGACACCAGCAGGTATGGTCAGTTCATTTCAGCTACAATGGATCTCTATAATGACCCATGTTTGACAGCTGGAAAAAACTACAATTACAGCCTTGTGGCTGTATTCCTCTGCCAACTAGTGAAGTTGCAGTTTGCATCCATGTCTGTCCAAAATGTCATGAGTTTATCATTTTATCCTGTTAGACATTTGTGTAAAATTGTCATAATTAGCATGTGAATTCTTGAGTTATCGCCAAAATCTGTTTTATGAGGTCACAGTGACCTTTGACCGCCAAATTCTAATCAGTCCATCCTTGAGTCCAAGTGAATGTTTGTGTCAAATTTGAAGAAATTCCCTCCAGGCGTTCCTGATATATCACGTTCACGTGAATGGGACGGACAGATGGACAACCCTAAAATATAATGTATATGACCTGAGGCATGATAAAAATGGCCATTAACATAATGTAGACATGTTAAAACCAATCTTATATCTACACCACTTCCACATCATTCTTGTTTTGTGTCATACGGATGGGCCACATCCAGTATATCTACAACATATGCTGTCATTTCCCACTTTCTTTAGTTTTGCTCTACGGTGCCCCCAGTGCGGCTTTCTTCTTCACAAAGAGAGATAGAGAGAAGCTGAAAGAAGGGCGAGCTGCATGCATATACAGTACACTTCACTGCATGCATACACATTTACACAGAAAGGGGACCACGGCCCCCTGTGGATTTATACCTTGAGCATTCTCTGTTCTTCAAAGCCAATTCAAGCTCATGCATGTCTGCATCCTATGGAGGCTCTCTTTAGGAGGATTAGCATAATGAGGCAGCACTGCGGCACATTAAACAGCTGCTTCTCCAGTCCTTTCTTCACCTACACCTCAGATCTTGTCTTTCACTCACAAGCTGAATGACCGCCACCATCATCACACTCTGCAGGACATCCAATGGCAGCAGAAGATAACATGTAAAAGGTGTGGGGGTTTTATTCTGACACTGGGCGTACTGGGCGTACAGCGAGCCTGTAAACCAAAATGTAATCAGATATAGATACTGAGAAGCTGCACGGATTAAGAATGTCTAAATAGAGGTGCAATGAAGGACAAAATGGTAGATAGTAAATGGAGAACACGGATGGTATGTGGAGCGGTGCAGAGACGCTAACGGGGGCTTAACGTAATCAATATTGTTTATGAGAGGCTGTGTGTGTCTGTGTGTTTGTGTGTGCGTGCTAGGAAGATAAGGAAAGTGTGTAGTGCATAAGTACAACACAGGACACTGAATATCTGCAATGCACCTGAAGGTGAACAACAAAAGGAAAAGTAAGTTTGAAATCCATGTGGGATTTAGTCTCCACCTACTGTATGTACAGATATACGTTCATAAAGCTCATCTAAATCTCTCATCTAAAGTCATCTAAATGTAATATAGAACGAGCACATACCTTTACCAAGACCACACTATTTACAGTTGTTTACTGGACCGCAGAGGGCCAGCCCTACAAAAGCAAAACTCTGTCACTGAGTGACTGACTGAGTGAAGAAGTTACATGATTGGTCGGCCGAGTGTGGGAGTTTCCTCATTGGACGTTGCTCTTTCAAAATGAACAGTCGTTTATGCAAATGAGCTTGTCCAGCGTGATGCGTCCGGCTCACAAAACTTGGACTGAGCTGTCAAACTAGGCGATCTAGATCTAAAATGAAACCAGATTCAGCAGTGGCATAGCCTATTCCTCTCTTCAAATGTTTTCAGGAGTAGATTGTGGTGAATTGTTTTGACGAAACAACAGAAAGTTTACGAGCAGGCGGCCATGTTGTTTCCTGTTTGAAACACCGAGCAGAAAACCAGGGACCAATCAGGGGAATTCCATGACAGGGTACGTCACCGCTTGAACGGCTAGTTGAGTGGAGCAGCGCGTCTCCTAGTGTCGTCGCCGGACCTGGTGGACATGTACCACTGGGTTTAACATTATAGACAAGACCACTGACTATCTGTATAGCCACAAATTCACAGACTGACCGTACACGTTCTAGCCATGTACTCGGTTTTGACCAAGTCTCGATCTAATGCATCTTGATGTCAATTTACATAAAAACACACATAGTCATCGTGAATTATGGTGATTTTAAAGGTAAGGATGTATGTTGGCCATTTTTGGTTTTCTCCATATTCAGATTGTGTACACAGTAGACAGAATATTAAGCTTTCCAAATTTGCACTGTATTAAATGTGTTTTAGTTTTGTCCTGTTCCCATTCTCAGATTTTGTTTTTCAGTTATTTTAATTGTAAGAGCATTTTGTATGTGCACCCCCAAGAGCGGCACCAAAAATAAAATTTAAAACGCCACCAGGAGAGGAGGCTGAGGTTAATCTTTTTCATAGTTTCTCTTCCAGTCAGTTTTTTTTTTCATATGTTTTCAGGCTTTGTTTGTTTCTTTAGCACATTTCACAGGCATCTGCTCCAACAGCCCCTCCCATTCCCGAGTTGCTATGGAAGCCATCCACACATTTTCCCCGTCGGCTGAACACAACAGCCGTGTTCTGGAAAACCTTTCATGGGCTGACAATCGCTATTAACAAGTGGAGAGGAGGCACCTCGGTTCCAATGGCTGACTTATTCAAATCACTTCTTCTCTGAACAACTGGAATGATAACAAAGCAGCCATATCTTATTATGTGTAATCATAATTGACAGGTATCCAAAAACTGATTTTGTGCACGTGGGTTTATGTGTGCAACACGCACAGATATGGGTGTCTCTTCTGATTTATTGCAGCAAAGTAGTGCTCAGCCAGCTGGAAAAGAAGTGTAACAGGAGAAAACATAATCTGAAGACAGAGGTATACAGTGCAGCTGTGTGAGGCTTTGGTGCCTGCTCATTTGTGAACCACGCCAGACAAATTATATTGCAATAACACAAGAACAAAAAAACAAGGAAAAATACCATTTCTCACAACATATGATGGACATTAATAGTCAAAACCTCTTGAAATTGAACTGAAATTTGAATTATCCTCCACTTTTTCTGTACAGAAATCTAATCTATAATTATAGTGCAGCCAGTGTGCATATATTTTCCATTTTTCAAAAAGAGGATAAAACAGTTTGGGGACATATTTGTGGAAACAGCGTTGATTCAATCATCTGGATGACATCTGACATCGACTGACTGACATTTGAGTGTTGTTAGAGGAAGTGCTGTCAACTTCCTCCAAGCTGTGCGACTGACTGAAGCATAGCCCTGTAGCCTTCAAACATAGATACAAGGTGTTTTTGATATGGCAAACTATGTTTTAGTACTACCAACCCCCTGTAGAACACCATTGTACCCGACCTGATCTCACAGGAAGGTGTATAAATAGCACAACATTTTAAGGACATTCTGTGTCATGATAACGCATTTTAGGCTTTTCCACCCCACAGGGTTAACGTTGAGAAATGGCTTTTCGCATATCATTTAACACCACGTTGTTATTGTTAAACGGTCAGGGTTATGTTTATACAACAACACTGCAGTGACGGCCGCAGTTTAGGTTTTGGCAACAAAACCAATAGTTAGGTTTAGGAAGAAATTACAATATGCTGAGGTTATTATGGAATACTTGATGTCTACGTCATTCTGCATGAATGATTAAAGAAACACAATTAATGGTAACACTTTCATACAGGTAGCAGGCATTTTACTGGCAACGCAAATCAATACAAAGCTATTCGGAGTTTTCTCCTTTATGCTATGATCACACTTTTCTGAGTTGTTTCCTTCAGGATAAAAATTCTCTCTCCATGGGGAACAGCGGTCCACTGAATAATTTTGAATAAGTTTGAATGTGATATGTGTGAAGTGTTGGCACTCTCCAACACCATCACCAACACCAAATGAGGGAATATCGTTTGGAAGAATGGTGTTCTAGATACTGAAAGAATCTATGCCAAGTAGCACACTGAAGCTGTACTGTAGGCTCACGGTGGCCAAACACCTTACTAAGACACTTTATGTTGTATTTTTTCTTTAATTTCTCCCCATCTATCTGTCACTTTTAGCAATAGAAGCTTGTTTAAAATTTACATCAATTCTCTAAGTCAGAGTTAAGTAATGTGTCAGTAGTTATTTGACTTTTCCTTGGTGTTATGAATAGAAAGGTTTGAACATTATGAGTTGCAGAAGGTGTTGTAGTATAATTGTCTTTGGCTCGACACCTCACCTGCTGTGAATCATCTCAATGCTGTTATTTTGGATAAAGCTTCACGCCCTCTCATCTAGGCCTGCTCTGTATCAAGGTGTTAAGATCGGTATGTGCAATGGAGAGAAGGATCGCAAAGCTGCAGTTCTTCTGATTTTATGCTAAAATTACACAGTTGAAAGTAATTTTAATTTGCTGCCAATCCAGCGGTTTAGGCTCCATCTGGTGCTCCTAATGAGTTTGTGATGACTCATCACCTGCTTAAGTTATGAGACGGCAGCTCATACACAGCATTTACAGTCAAGTCTGCAAGTCCTGGATATTCCAAAACTGACAATAGAAATACTAATCACTGACTATATTGTGTAACCGTGAACACAATATACAATTGTGAAATTCACGAATACATACATTAAACAAAGGAATACAGTGAATGCAAAGGTATTTTTAGGACTTTCAAAGTTAACGTGATAAAAATGCGTTAACGCAAATTTTTTTAACGGCTCTAATTTCTTTAACGCATTGATGCAACTTGCGATTTTTAGGTTGTAGCGGGCTCAGTTTTAAAGCTAGAGTGAAGATACTGGTATCATATGAAACTTAATCAAAACGTTTATTAGAATGAAAAAAGTATATGATAAAGTTGCCAGCTGGGCTTAAATGAGTAGTCGGATGTTTGGCTGGCGACCAGTACTTATTTTTTCGAGTGTTTCAGTGCAATAGCACATTTCTCTCTTATCTATATTATATTGTAAAAACTGTAAAAATATCTTCTTGAAACAACTGTATTTATTCAAGTTTCTTGACAAAAACCCTTTAATGCAACTTGTAAGTTTTTGGATGTTGTGGGCTCAGTTTTAAAGCTAGGGTGAAGACTGGTTCACTCTGGCGTGAGAAGTTTTGTTGCCTAAACCTAAAGATGTTTAAGTTGTGTTGCCCAAACCTAAATAAGTTGTAGTTTTGTTGCCTAAACCTAAATAAGCCTTTCTGTTTGTGTTAAAAAAAATGACATTTCATTCAGTTTTACAACGATTTAGAAGGTATTGCTTTTAAGTTTCACTTTCACTTTTACAACATAGTAGGTGTAGTAGGCTCCTAATGACCCACATCTGTGGTGCTTATAGTGACTGATAACACCTATTTAATGGCTATTAAACAGACAAATCGGGTGCACCCAGAAAAAGGACAAAGAAACATGACAAAGTAGGTAGAAGCAAGCAGCTTCAGTGAACATATCCACATGAAGAGTCAGAGAGTTTGAGGCTTAAAAGAAAAAGAGAAACGTTTTTGCCTCTTCTCTATTTCAGTGACAAATTCCATGTGGACGAAAAATGCTTAAGGCTGATAGAAAAACTATGATTGAACTAATGTGTTTAGTTCAGGCTGAGGATGAAGCCAGGCTGGTCAACATAATCCTACCATGGAAGAAAGGATCCTTTTAAAATAAAAGATTGTAAATACGTTTTTTACATCTGTGTGCTTTTGATGCCTCACTTGCAGTGAATAGAATTGGAATATTGACTAAAATGGCTTAGATGTGCCACAGCCCCACCTTCAAAGTTTAGAAGAAGCTGCACCTCACTTAAACGCTGTCCAAAACTTCTGCAACATCAATTCAAGACTCTTTCCACAAACACCACAGAAAACCATAAAGGAAAGTGTGCAGCTTTGGACTGTATGGATCCTGGATTAGAACTTGTTTGACTTGATTGATTTGAAGTAGGATAAAGTGACTTGATTAGGAAATATAAAGTCTGTGTCACCCACCTTTTTTTGAATGCTTTGCCATATTTTACTTTGTCACTTTATGTGGCCAGATGGCAGCTGGGTTGAATCGCAGGATCTTTGTTAGAGAGATGGGAGGCTCTCGTGTATTCAGTTCAAGTTGCTCTGTTAGCTGATGGGACACGTGATTTTACTTTAAATCTAAACAGCCTACAGATGAGTCCATACAGATATAGAAACGTTTTAAACTACAATATGCATTTCCTAACCTAAATATGACTCCGTGATCAAGATTTAATGACGGTGTAAGACGGGTATGTCAGTTCATTACACAGCCCTTATTCCTTCCTTAACAAATCATTCTGCTGCTGGCACCACTCCTCCTGACCCAGATTCACACCCATTAAAAGTGGTATTTCTGGCAGCTAAGAGCTGTAAAACTAATAAAATAGTTCGACCATTCAGAGTGAGGGAAGCGCCTATACATTAGGATTGAGGTATATGCCTCTGGAGCTCTGGAGCTCTGGAGCACGGCTCCCCAGATTCTGATCCCATCCCTTGGGTTAAATCGTCCCACTCTCTGCCTCCGAGAGTCTCTGCAGCTCCGCTCCCTCCCCGCACAGACTAACGCTCTAAGTTTGGATGAAATTTACTGCTTGCAGTCACAGCTTTGTTCTATTTTGATGCAGTCATGGCATGCTCTCCATTTGAAAAGTTCCTTTTTAATGTGTCTCGATTTTATTTTCTCTTTCTCACCACTCTTTAGTCTTTAAAAGCAAAGTACTTTTTTGTCACATTTTTGATGATACTCTAAATGAAATTCACCTTTGGCATTCCTCAAACTTCACAACATCTTTCAACTTTACATGTAAAAGTTAAGTATTTTCTATGAGCGTAAGATGTATGTAAGATCAATATTGGAAAAACTAAGACCATGAGAGTAAACCTGAAACAACTCAATCCCATTACAATCAGCGGGGAGGCCGTAGAAGACGTGGAACATTTCACCTAAGCTTGATTTACTGCGAAGGTCGTGAGTGTCGGCACGACCAAAGTGACATCACACCATCAGACACGGCCATTTGTGGGGGTTCCGTGCAACAGACTTTCGCCTGTCTGTGCACATCCAACATTTTCTAACTACGCAGGATGCAGATGGGCAGAGACAATGGAGAACTTTGAGGAGAATTTGAGAATGTCAGTTTGCTGCGAGGAGTAACCTGCGTGTAGTATAAAAGATCCAAAAGTTTCCTCGTTATGATTCTGTGTCCTCTCATGTCCGTGCGATCGTCCTTGCGGAAAGTATGACCGAGGCTTTAGGGAGCAGATAAGGACATAGAGCTACGCATTGGAAAAGCGCAACAGACATTCAAGATACAACGGCCTGGCTGGTTATCAAACCAGCTCTCCAACAGCACCAAGCTACGTACCTTCAATACCAACACGTATCCCGTCCTGCTCCATGATTTCGAGATGTGGAAAACCACAAGCAAGATGCAGGTGTCAACAAATGCTTACACTACATCCTAAAGCTATGGTGGCCTATGCTAAACTATCAAAACCACAAATGAACTGTGGAAGATTACCAAGCAGGAAGACATAGCTACTGCAGTCTGAAGAAGAAAGTGGAAATGGATAGGTCAGACCCTTAGGAAGGTCACAGATAATATCACAAGACAGAACCTGGATTACAATCCACTGGGAATGAGGAAACAGGGTAGGCCAAAAAATACCTGGAGACGTTCCACACATCAAGGTTGGGAGAAAATCGAAGTAAACTGGCAGGAAGCAAAAGCCCAGAAAAGAGTATAAGATGGCAAGCTCTGATGGATGTCCTATGCCCCTGAATGGGGTAAACAGGTTTAAGTCAAGTAATTCTCTATGTACAGTATATTTTATGCCATTGATGCATGTAGACACTTTCTTCCAGTACTAGTAATATAAGGTATAAATACAGTACTTAGCTTGGCCTTAAACCTCAGCAAGTATGTCATTCAGGATTAGTCTCACTCACATGAGCTCAATCAGGAATTATACAGCATCTCTTTAGATATGCAGATGTGTTGTTGTATTGAGCCCACGACTTGTATAAATACCTGACAGTTTCGAAGTTATGAGAAAACAAAAATTATCATAATTGCATTTTGAATCTGCAGAGCACAAAATTTAATGACAGCTGAGAATAATTAATTTGTTTTGTGGAAACTGTTGGTGTGACCCAGTTTTCAAAGTTGGCTGGTTTCTCAAGGATGTTGTTTGTGCGAACAATGCACCACTCCTAAAAAATTCATTCCGTGGGGCTTTCAATTAATGCCTGCACTTCACAGAGTGCATCAGTTTTCACCAATTTTGAAAGGGAAGTGAGAAAGGTCAATGACTTGCTCATAAATAAAGACCAAAGAGATCTCATCCTTTTCACACCTACAAAGGGGTCTTTATTAGCAAGGAACTATTCTTGTACTGTTATCTCTAATATTGCTTTTGTTTCAAATTTCCTCACCTTGGAAAGCACTTTGTGCTTAGGGCTTTAAAAGTGCTCTATAAATAAAAAAAAAACATTATCATTGTACTGGTAATGCTTTTACCTAATTTTAAGAAAATATTGCTGGCCTTGAACATTTTCAAATAAAAGGGAGAGACATTTAAAGCTAGAATCTAGCTAGAGTAAACTCAATTTTTTGATCCAACCAAAAAAACCCAGCCCAGTGTTGCCAACTCTTTTCCAATGAAAGTAGCTTGCAGCACTAGCTCTAAAAGTCCATAAATCTAGAGAGAAAGTCACAAAGTCGGCTTGGATTGGATACAATTGTATTGATTTGTCGATTGTTGTTGGGATGTAAAGAGAATTTTTACAAATATAACAAATAACGTTTTTGGAGAACACTACCAACCCTAGCTTTAAAGTGTTTTTGAGGAGACTTCACAAGAGTTCCTGTTATCAAAATAGAAAGAACAAGGTAATTATATTCTGAGGTTTGACATGAGGCCCTTGAGAGTGGCCTCA
>CAKAOH010022020.1:0-119800 GCA_916701665.1 Sebastiscus tertius
GTTTTTTTTCAACATTACAGCATGTAAACATGTTCTAGTAGAAACACAAAATACAAGTATGAACCCGAAAATGAGCACAATATGGGACCTTAAAAAGTCTTGAATCTAGTTTAATGAAACTTGCATTTACCTTGAATAAACTGCAACATAATTCATAATAATTTACATATTGTACATAGTTCAGACCACAGACTGTACTACTAAATACTTTATATACAGTATATACTATGATTAGGTTTGTATATATTGGCAGCGTTAGGTAGTTTGCTAGAGATGGCTTGAGTAAAATCCATACGCTGACAGTTTATAGTAAAATCATTTCCCATGTTTATCTGCTGGATGCCTGAATCTTTCAACATCTTCACCAGCTTACTGAATAATGAAGGTTCCCTTCTGGCTTACTCCGGCTACGGGGACACCGACGCACGAGTGACAGCCGCCATCGCCAGCAACATCTGGGCGGCCTACGACAAGAACGGCCACCAAGCCTTCAACGAAGACAAACTCAAATTCATACTCATGGATTGTATGGTAAGAAGTGCAGTTCTTCCACATTCATTGCAGTTGATCTGTATATGTCTGTGTGTGTGTGTGTGTGTGTGTGAGTGTGAGTGACATGGACAGTTTGAATTGAGGCACTTTGCCACCTTCTCTCTTCTTTTCTCTCCCAGGAAGGAAGAGTGGCCATCACACGTGTAGCCAACCTCCTGTTGTGTATGTACGCCAAAGAGACAGTGGGCTTTGGGATGCTTAAAGCCAAGGTGAGAGTTTTAGTTCAGTTTCCCACACAACCAGTGTACTGCTTTGTCGTAGTTTGCTGTATTTGCTGTAAGCTCGTTTGTATATTCTCGGTTAGAGCACACACGTGATGAGGCCTTTTCCAGCTTTATTGAACGAAACCCGACCTTCACCATGTCATCCGGAGTCCTCGACAGGTCCAGATATTTAGCATGCTAGATATCTGGGATGCGTCTGCGATGCGTCTGCGATGCGTCTGCGATGCGTCTGCGAACACAGTTCACACATGATTTTTCGGGGATCTTGTTTGTTGTGTTGTGTGAACTAGATATGATCGGTTGTTTTGGTCTTAGTTGACTAAGATTTCTTTCGTCAATTAGTCATTTTTTAATGCTTTTTCATGCTGAATGACTTATTTCCAAGAAACTTGTAAACACAAGATTTAAAGTGAAGCTTTTTCTTTGTGGAAAAATTCAGTTTCAGAGATCTGTTGATTAAAGTTTCAGTAGGCAACAATGTTTTTGGCATCATTAGGCAAAAAAACCACAATAACCTTTCAGTATATTGTAATTCAAGTGTTCTGAGAGAAAACTAGACTTCTGCACCTGCTCATGGCTCTGTATTAAGGCTTTAAAACATCTAGCCAACGATAGAAGATTTGACCAATCACAGGTCATTTCAGAGAGAGAGAGCGTTCCTATAGGCTGTGCTCCGGCTGGTGGGCGGTGCTTGGTATTTCTTCAGTAGATCTCAACATGGCTGCAGCGTCACAAACCTTCTAATTTTACAGCTAAACAGTACACTACAAGATGATTCTGAAGACATTAGAGGAGAGAAATAGACATTAACGTAACAGAATATTGATTCATATTTGATCAGCGCTGCCTAGTTTGACCATTTGGTCGGAGTTCCCGAGTGATTGACTCCTCGCTGTCATAGACGGAAACTGGACGGCAGATCCCAGCTCAGCTCTGACTGCTTGTTTTCCTCCGGTCTGTGAAATCCTGCAGATGCCATAAGGAGCACCGGAGGACACAGAGGCCCATGATTTTTTTCAGATTACAGGTCTCATGCACTACTGTCAGGATATAGTGTAATCATATTTGTTCCATTTCTACCCACTGCAGCTTTAATTCAACTGATCGATTAGTCAACAAAACTGTATGAGTGTTGGTCGACTAAGAATTTCTTTGGTCGGGGACAGCCATACTTATAGCACAGCTTGTACACCACACCACACCACACCACATAAGGCAGTGGCTTAAACTAATCCAGCATTATACCCGTCGCTCTGAATACAGCCCTTGTTACCATTGTTGTGTGTATGTTGTGTTTATAGGCTGAAGCCCTGGTGCAGTACCTGGAGGAACCATTAACCCAAGTAGCAGCGTCATAGTGGAGATCTGACTGAAGCTCTGCCTGGAAAACAAGCATCATGTGATCCAGGTCGTTCTTGGACTACTGTAACATTCTGTGTACGTGGATATAAATCTATGAGTGAGTGTTAGGGGGGGTCGGTGTATTTATAATCATAGTGTTGAAACTAATAACTTGTGTGGGTTTTTAAAGTCTTTTCCCTCTCTTGTGACGCTCGTGTTCATCTACTGGTCTGTTCTGAAAGTCCCACAGTGTGTACAGCTGCTGAAATGATTCCACTATCAACTGTTCCCACGGTTCATTCATTCATTTGCAGCGTTAGTTCAGGCATGCCGCTCACAATTAAGCAAACAAATTGAACATTTTGAATCCTGTCAGAGGAGTAAAATGGTTCGTGGAAACTTTCATCTGAATGTCTGATAAAATGCAATTAATATTATTTTCTATACGTTTTGTTTCAAAGCTGTCAAATAAACAATTTTTGGATTAATATACACTTTTATTATTTAGTGTTTGGTTTGAGCAGGTTGTTATTATAGATTAGTTCAAAGCTAAAATACCAGGTTTACCAGGTTTTCTTACCAGGATAAGGCTTTGAAAGTAGCTGTAGTTTCATTACGTTCTCTGGTATGAATTGAATTGTGTCCGTGTCAATTAAAAGAAAGAAAGAAAGCTTGGAAGAAAATCTTAAATCAATACGAAACAATTTAGATGTATTTTTATATTATATATTATTATATTTTAGATGTATCGGCTACGTTATTACCCTTCTACAAAGCTTATCCTAATCCTCATGTTGTTATTTTGCTTTTATTGAAAAAAATATTCTTATTTTTAAAATGGCCATATTCAGATTGTTATATTTCGCAAATATAAATAAAACACTTGTATTTATACATATATATAAAAAGATAATCACAGGATATACACCGATCATCCATAACTTTAGGTCAGCATTGGCACCCTGACCGGTCTGCGGCTACGCAACAAACTGCTCCTCACTGTGTGTTCTGACTCCTTTCTATCGGAACCAGCATTAACTGTTTCAGCAGTTTGAGCTCCAGTAGCTCTTCTATTGGATCGGACAACACGGGCCAGCCTTCGCTCCCCACGTGCATCAATGAGCCTCGGGTCTGACTTCTGGTAGGTCCTGACCACTGCAGACCGGGAACATCCCACAAGAGCTGCAGTTCTGGAGATGCTCTGACCCAGTCGTCTAGCCAGCACTAGTCGACCCTTGTTCATCCTTACGCTGGCCCATTTTTTCTGCTTCCAACACAAAGTTCAAAGTTTAAAATGTTCACTTGCTGTCTAATATATCCCCCCACTACCAGGTGCCATGGTAACGAGATAATCAATGTTATTCACTGTCAGTGGTCTTAATGGTATGGCTTTTATGTGTTTCATTATATCAGACTATGGACTCACTCTTTTTCTTGCTCATGTGCCTTAAAACCTGAAATGAATATTAATAAAATCCTTTCAAGTAGCAGAATGATTTGAAAACTAAATAAACATGGTTAATCTTTTCAAGTGAAGTTTAATCACAGCCCAAGGCTTGCACAAAGTGTTTTTTAACTTCATATGATGTCATTAATAAGAAATGTTGATGACTTACTGCTGAATATTTAAAGGTAGATAGATAGATAGATAGATAGATAGATAGATAGATAGATAGATAGATAGATAGATAGATAGAATACACAATATAAATAACATTAGAACACTATGAATATACCAGACTACTACAACTGGCAAAAAGCGTTCTCCGATAGACAGAGGTGAGGCGTTGTAGACGGTTATTGCTTTGGGCAGGACAGATTTCCTGTATCGGTCCTTCTGCCATGGTACATGTTGTCAATATTGTCATAGTTCTTGATAAAAAATGTTCAACATTTGGTTGGAAGGTTTGGAGTCCGACCATCTCTTCTTGTGAATGTGGAATTTTCCCCAAAAATAGAATTAACTGCACAAAGAACACAACATCTTTTTCCTTCTCATTAACACATAAGAACGTCCTTTTCCTGAGATTGAATTGTTTTCCCAGTTTTCCTTCTTTTTTTATACTTTATTTTTTGTTGTTTTATAACAAAAAACAAACAAACAAACGATACAGACAACATAAGACAGACAGTGTCACCCTGAGTGAGGTGAAATGCTTAACATTGTATGACATTATACATTTGTAAGAAAAGAAAAGAAGCTATGTTACATAGCAGTATGCAAGTCCGTGGTTCCTTAGAGACCCAGAATGTCCTTTAAAGTCTTAGACGTCCCTCTAGTCCGACATCATTCATGGGAGAAGGAAGCAAAGTTTTCCACAACTAAATACAATAAAGTCACTTCTTATCTCCATTCACTTCAGGTTCGAGTCAGATTTCCAGTTCTTCTAGTATTTTTTTTTGGTGGCATGTCTCAGAGAGAAAGTCAGCTGTTCCATACTGGAAATTTCCTGAACTATTTTTTTCCATTCACGGACTGTTGGAGATTCCTTATTCAACCATTTCCTGGTTATTGCTTTTCTACTAGCAGCTAAAAGTATCTCTTTCATTTTTGGCCATTTTTCCTTCTTAAATAATGTTCCACATCCACCCTAAATATTCTGGTACACACTGATGAAACAAATGACATATTGTTTCTTCTTCTAACTCACAGTGTTTCCTTGTAGTTGTGAAAAACAATAACACTTCCTGCTTCCTGCATGCAGTAATCTGCAGTGTCCAGCAGAAGGCGCCTGACAGTCCCTGTCAGCTGTACCTGCTTAGTTACCTCACCTGTCCAACCTGCCCTGCTGTGAGGACACACCTCCAGCTGCACCACCACCACCACCACAACCACCACAAACACTCCCTGACACAACAAGCCCCGCCTGCTGCAGCAGCTACCTGGATACACTCAGCATGTCCTGTTCAAACAAGCCAGCTCTCTGTTAACTCAGATAGGGAAGGGTAGCGAAGGGCAGAGAGCCGGCGACTGGCATTCATGTGTCGAAACACTTATTGCGGCCATTTTCTTTCCTGAAGCCCGAGGATCTGAAAAGGGGGGCAGGCTGGGTTTGTGGTGTTAGTCAGTGTCGTCTTACATCCTGTAATCAGTCTGTGAGTGCTGGAGACACGGCAGTAAACTGAGGGGCGGCAACGCACTGGATGGACACAATATGGGGTCAGATGAGGCCTACAACTTTGTCTTTAAGGGTGAGTGCATGTCCTGATTACTTGATTTGATCCCCAGCAAACATCCCTAAAGTCTATAAAAGAGGTTATTCTGGGTTGTTCCTTTGCCCTTCAAATTATACTTCCTTGTTCCTTTATTTTACTACTAGGAACGGGAATTAGTGTTGTGTGGCAATGGGATGCAATATTCTTATTAATGAACAGCTTAGTGTAATAAACAATGCATGGTAATACACAGCTTATAGCCTGAATGTATGAAACACTTCAGGTGAGTTTTATTCCCACAAAGTTGAATGATTCCTTCAGGTTTAGCACATTGTCCCTGAGTGAATAAGTATGCACAGTATGCTACAGATTATTGTTGAAACCAGGATGTGTCCTTTAATTCCTGCTTATCTGCAGCAGTCCATGCAGAACAGCGTAACATAAGAGTGTATGGTTTAAAGGGCTGAGTCAGTGCATCACTCATACAGCCAAAGTCCCCAAAATACAACACATCCAGTCTGTAAAAGTGTTGGACTTGAATTATGCCCTGTTCTTTGAAGAGCAGCAGCTTGTGCCACTCACTTCTATTCATTGTGCACTCAGCAGCCTACATGGCGTAGTAATCATGTCTTATACGCAGCCGGTTAAGGCACCAGATGGCTCTCAGCAGATGTACGAGAGGAGTGAAAGTCATTCAGAGAGGTGATTTGGTTCAGGTGCAGTGGTTTGACATTTGGGCACCAAAGTGCCATGTTGATAAAAGACACCGCAGGTGAATGTTAAATCCAAAAGTAAGTGTGTCCCGAACATCAAATAGCATCAGCTCAATGTATTAACGGGTTCCACTGCAAAATGAGATATGAAGAAGTCAATTTTATTAGTGCAAAATCACACATAACAGATTTGACCAAGAGTCGGATGTTTGAGGCTCATAATGACAACATCCCTGGTTTGATTCCACCTGCAGGGACCTTTGTCGCATGTCACACCTCTGTCTCTGTTTCCCCCCACATTTCCTGTCACATCTCTACACTGTCTATCAGAGGCAGAAATAAAGTGGTCGAAAGTAACTAAGTACATTTACTCAAGTGCTGTACTTAAAGTACTTAAAGGAGCAGTGGGTAGAAAGGGAGCAAATATGATTAAAAAAAGTTATTTTTATAAAACTAAATTAGTCACTATATCCTGACAGTAGAGCATGAGACAGATAATCTGAAAAAAATGTTCCTCTGTGTCCTCCGGTGCTCCTAATGGCATCTGCAAGATTTCACAGACTGGAGGAAAACAACCAATCAGAGCCGAGCTGGAGCCTTGTCGTCTATCAGCAGCTGTCAATCACTCGCAAACTCCAATCAAACGGTCAAACTAGACAGCGCTGATCAAATATGAATCAATATTCTGTTCCTGTAATGCCTATTTCTCACCTCAGATGTTTTCAGAAACATCTTGTAGTGTATTGTTTAGCTGTAAAATGAGAAAGTTTGTGACCCGGAAGCCATGTTGAGATCAGTTGAGGACATACTAAGCACCGCCCACCAGCCGGAGCACAGCCAATAGGAACGCTCTCTCTCTGAAATGAGCTGTGATTGGTCAAAGTCTCCCGTCACAGGATCATTTAAAGCCTGAAAACAGAGCCATGAGGAGGAGCAGAAGTCTAGTTATCTCTCAGAGCACTTGAATTACAATATGCTGAAAGGTTATTATGGAATTGTTGCTGTCTGCTGCAGGTTTAAGTACATTTGTGAGGTACTTTCTTGAGTATTATGCTACTTCATACTTCTACTCCACGACATCTCAGAGGGAAATATTGTACTTTTTACTTAACTATTTTTTTTTTTATTTTTTTTTTTACAGCTATAGTTACTAGATACTTTGATTTTACAAACAAAACATCAACATATATTAAAGGCCCACATCCCAGGGAGAAGTTTAAAGTTGTAAAGTTTATTGTCAAATGCTTAGCGATTACAGAGAAGCAGTCGTTGGCAATGACAATCTTAGATCTCGGACTCATTAAACATTAAACATGCATAAAAAGAAGAACAACAGTAAAAATCTAAGACATAACATAGTGCAGAACTTAAGATATAATGTATATAAAATATAAAATTACATGTATTTGTGGTAGACAGAATAAACTGTGATGTGAAGAGGGATGTAGTAAATGTATGTGCATAATCAGGAGTAATATATATATACAGTATACAGTATATACAGAGAGATGTAGACTGGTGTAAAACAATAAGTAAAAGTACATAAAGGTAAAGTGACATAGTAGATGGGAACGCTGCAGTGACTTTATTTTATGTTGATTTGTGTATTATTGTATATAATTAGGTAACCAGGTATTTAAAGTTAACCTACAAACTAATACACATGTGCTCATGTACAATAATGCACATTTTAAAAACTCAAATTTGTTTTAATATTGACGATTAAACTTGAATGAATATGGAGCAGAGCTCTCTCCAGTATACTCCTAAATTACTATAAATTTCCAGCAGGATTTCAGGGCAGTGTACAATCACATTTCCAGTCCTGAAGGTCATGAAAACAAACAAAAGGAAAGTTTAATCCCCGACCGCATCGCATCAAGTTCTTCCTCAGAATCAACAGACCGGGCTCGGAGGCCTCTTGTCCTGTATCGCCATAGAAACCAGGGCTGGGTATTGTTTGCATAAGAAGTTACTGAGTAGTGGAGGAGAACAGGCACTCTCACACCTCACCCACTGGAGGAAAAAGCTGCCCAGCGATCTGGCTGCAGAGTGAACAATTACCTAAAACAAGCAAAAGTAGAACGACTTGTAAAACATTCTTTGACTTTAGACTTCAGGTTAAACATACCGTATGAGTGAAGAACTGGGGCCAAGTGCATCCAGAGTGTACCTCTCTGGGAGTCGGCACATGTTCAGAAAAACACTCCAGCATTTTTTTTATCCGTTGTTCTGTGACTGGTGAATAGTAGAAAACTCCAACTGAAGTTCATTCTTGGCCTTGGAAACAGCGACTGAGAAAACAATCTCACCATAAGGTCCATTTAGTAGCTGTGTTCTGGCGCTTTCAGTCGCATACTCGTCATCAGCAGATGGAGTTCGGTTGTCAAGGAATCGTTGGGACATTTTGTCCATGTTGGCTTAAAAGTTGAGGTTCAAAGTTCATACTTGACTTTGGAAAAGTTAAAAACGTTAAAAAACATTCTCACTCCAAAGTTCAAGGTACAAGGTAACGGTCCTGGCATTTGAAATCTTCATCAGCAGATGGAGATGAAAATCGTCTCTTTGACAAACTGCTGATGAAGATCATGTGATATGATGGAAATCTCCTAAACGTTATGAAGGATCTTGTTTGTTTTTTTTTAAATAAGTATTCAAGTTGTTTAGTTAGATAAAAGTAACAATACCACATTGAAAAAATACTCCATCTTAATTCACTTAAAGGTCCCATATTGTAGAAAGTAAGATTTTAATGTGCGCGTCACCGGAGTCTCCCACAAACTGCTGAGTACTAACAATAGCCATGTTCGTTGTTGATAATTTTGGGGGAGTGGCTTTGGAGGGAGGCCTGAAGAAACGGACTGTCAGTGTTGCCGACTTGGCGACTTTCTCGCCAGATTTAGGGACCTTTGGAGCTAATGAGGCTTCAGCTATTTCCTTTGGAAAAGAGTCGGCAAGACTGGGCAGCATTTATCGGTCGGATCATTTTAAAAATCTATTATACTCTTGCCAGTTTCTCAAGATACCGACCCTAACCTTCGGACAGAGACGGTGAGCTGTCTCCCCCTGCTTCCAGTCTTTATGCTAAGCTACATATTGAAAGCAGCAGTGGGTAGAAATGGAGCAAATATGATTAAATGAAGTTATTTTTATAAACGGTCACTATATTCTGATAGCAGCGCATGAGACAGGTGATTTGAAAAATCATGTGCCTCTGTGTCTTCCGGTGCTCCTAATGGTATCTGCAAGATTTCACAGACCGGAGGAAAACAACCAATCAGAGCAGAGCTGGAGTCTGCCGTCCAGCTTCCGTCTATGAGAGTCACGAGTCAATCACCCCGCGAACTCTGATCAAACAGGCAAACTAGGCAGCGCTGATCAAATATGAATCAATATTCTGTTACTGTAATGCCTATTTCTCTTCTCAGATGTTTTCAGAATCATCTTGTAGTGTATTGTTTAGCTGTAAGATGAGGAAGTTTGTGAACCGTCAGCCATGTTGAGATCAGGTTGAGGAAATACCAAGCACCGCCCACCAGCCGGAGCACAGCCAATAGGAACGCTCTCTCTCTGAAATGACCTGTGACTGGCCAAAGTCTCCCGTCACGAGATTTTTTAAAGCCTGAAAACAGAGCCATGAGGAGGAGCAGAAGTCTAGTTATCTCTCAGAACACTTGAATTACAATATGCTGAAAGGTTATTATGGAAGTTTTGCCCAATGATGCCAAAAACTTGTTGCTTACTGAAGATACAAGCATTAGAGTGGTATCAATCTTCTCATCCAACTCGTGGCAAGAAAGCAAATAAGCACAATTGTCCGTCTACTCTTTTAACTCCCATCATCACCCTAACCCCATATTTTAATGGCTGTTGAGATGTCACAAGAACTTGGATTATTATCTCAGTGTTTGCAAGCTCACACGCCTCAGCAATAAGCTGCGACTGTGTCTTATTCACTGAGAGATCCCAGTGCCACTGTGTTTTCACAGTGCGGTCATATTTTCCTTTCTGTGCCAATGAAGCCAAGCCTTTTTTCTCTCTGAGTCAGCCACTAACAACTGAAACCCAAACATTAGTCACTGAAATGTAAAGAGGGGATGTCTGTGTTATTTCTCGTCTTGTTTACCCACTAGGTAGGTTCTTCTGACCAAGATAAATGGCAGTGGCAGCTTAACTTGTTCCACCTGATTTGGAATCACCTTACACTGTTTTATTTCCTGAAACAAAGGTTCATTGTATGTGAGGTTTTTTTTTTTTTTTTACCTCAAAGGGGTTTTCTAGAGGGGGAAGTGTGTCCTCCCCCTCTAGAAAAGTTGACAAACATGGAAGAAAATACAAACCATAGTATATTTGTCCTTCCGTTTTGCTATAATAGGTTCCTTAAACATCAATAACTCATACCACATGTGAGGCATGACTGATCGTTGTGCTGCACAGCTTCAGTGATAAATGAGAACAACGCTCTGAGCCAATTTTGAGGAAAATTACAGACAAACATATAAGGGAGAAAAATAAAAGATGATCTTCAAAATGTCGATTGTAAAGTCCTCCACTTCTGCAAACGCATCTCTGCCCCGACTGATTTTAATCCTGCCTGTGCTTTGTTTCCTTTACTTGTCACCTTCACTCCTTGCTGTCTTAAAAAAACAAAAAACAATCTGAGTATTTTAGAATTGGCATCTCACCAGTGCATGCTGGGATAGCCTACAGCCCCACAAGATCCTCGGTTATCTCCTTACCGATCAATAATCTGGTGTATTCTGTTACAGGCCAACATCCCACGTTGTTCCCCAGTATTTTACTCAACATGTCTGCATTATTTGCTCTGCCTGCTTGAGTTAAAACATTAACTTGTTTACTGTGAGGGTGTGGTGTTTTGAAATAGGCCAAATGGTGTAATTACCCCCCCAGTATTAGACAGCTAAGAATGAGGATTTACAGGGACACCAAGACAGACACACCTCGACTAAAGGCTTCAATTAAGAAGGGCTGTAAAGGATGAAGAGGACGTAAAGGATTGTCTCCTTTATCCTTTATTGCAACAACCAAACACACCAAAAACTGAGACACTTGCATTTACTGCGTTTTCTATCCTCCGCAGTGGTTCTAATAGGAGAATCTGGTGTAGGAAAGAGCAATCTGCTGTCCCGCTTCACCAAAAACGAGTTCAACCATGACACCCGCACAACCATCGGGGTGGAGTTCAGCACACGGACAACGCAGCTCAACGGCTTCACCATCAAGGCCCAGATCTGGGACACGGCCGGGCTGGAGCGATACCGGGCCATCACTTCTGCGTGAGTGTTGAGACTGTGTAGAATGAATGTTTTACTTTTTAGTACGTGTATGTCTGGGCATTGTCGCCCAAATGTGATTTGCTTTTCAGCAGATTTTTCAAGACATTCCTGCAATTACTTTATGATTAAATAATTACATTTTTAATCCATCCACTTTTTGTTAAACTGTCTCCACTGCTTGGTGATTACTGCAACGTATCATACAACGATTCACATGTTACAAAAAGTTACTCAAACTCATTTTCCGTGCGTTTTCCTACGAACGTCCAGCAACACAAGTCAATTTATGCACATTACATGCATATAAATAAACTTCTGTCTTCGCAGGAAACAACTTGTATAGGTTTAGGCAACAAAACTTCATGGTTAGGTTTAGGAAAATATCATGGATTGGTTTAAAATAACTACGGAAGTGGTGTTACTTAAGTACGGAAGTTACGTGACATCCCTCAGCACTCTATTGGAAAACCTTGTTTCTCTATTGAAACCAGTTGTCAAAGGACTAATAACACAACACTGAGTAACTAAGCCCAAGAGCCTCAATTAGTGGAGATGATGGTTCACATTGTATCACTCCTTTGTGAGTAATAAGTGTTGCGTTTGTTCATAAAGAACCTGCCTAATGCAACTTTAAGTAACAAGGTGTGCGTTTCCCGTACTGAATTAGAACGGAAGTAACATTAATGTCTGTCGTGTTAGCAGATGCTCTGTTTTGAAACTTGCACTTCTTGTTAAACACGCACACCTTTTAAGCAAGCACACTGAAATCAAAGAGCTTTTTTTTTAGATCAACATTTCATTCTTGCCCCATAGCTGTTGAGCAACCTGTTATGTTGGCATCTTAAGGTTGTGCTGTTATCAGCCAAGGACGGGCAGTGATCTCACAGTTTGCTCCCACATTACCTGAAAAACAACCAGCACATTCTTGTCTAGTGTCAGTCGGCACACTTGGGTCCTAAAATCCAATTGGTTAGAGCGGAGACCTTTGTCTGACAACTCAGCCCTCAGTGGGTCTTTGTTCTATCTGAGGGTGCTCCTGATTCATTCTTTTTTTTAATTAAACTAGAAGGATTAACAGTGTGGAAACTGGTTTTAAAACAATAGAACCATGTCAATTTTATTTTTAAGACATGGAAAAATCGGAGGATATGCTACACCGCTGGATTAGCTCTTTTCTGACAGCTTGGCTTTTTGAGTAATTACTTGCCGACTTATTCCAGTACGCAAATTCTCACTCCCATGGAATTTCCCATTTGTGCTGTAACAACCAGCTAAAACCTATTAAAGCGGAATTAATTATATTGCTGGAAGAGGAGAGCAGAGATGTAATTGCGAAGGAAATATTGGTTCATGACTTCAGAGCAATCGTCAGACATTTTTTTGGCTGACAGCAGGAGAAACTGCTTTCTCTCAATGAAGATATAAGACAATGCTTAAAGCGGCCATAATCAATATTTATATTAGATTACATTTATATTAACAATGGATCAAATGACGGTGTGTATTGTGAAAGAGGTCATTCTCAGTGATGAGTCCGGGAGAATTACTCCCCTCAGCTCTGCAGAACGTTATGGCATCTTCCAACTCATTGTTTTGGTTTTCCGGCCCACAACATTACTGTTTTGGTTCAAGCGTAATTTTCGTTCGTCTGCTCAGCATCAAACAGCAGACAGACACAGTTAGCGAGTATAGCTGGTGAACATAGTAGAGCATTAAGCAGCTGAAGAGACAGATATTTCCTTCAGGAGTTGGTGGAGACCAAAAACAGAGCAAAAAAGGACAGTAAATATTGGACTTAAATTCATCAGTTTGCCAAAACATAACACAAAATGAATGAACTTCTGACTGTGTAAATAGGTAGAGCTGCAACAATTAATTGATTAGTTGTCAACTATTGAATTAATCGCCAACTATTTTGATAACCGATTAATTGGTTTGAGTCATTTTTAAGGAAAAAAATAAAATTCTGTGATTCCATCCATTCATCCATCCATTATCTGTAACTGCTTATCCTATTCATGGTTGCGGGGGGGCTGGAGCTGATCCCAGTTGACATTGGGCGACGGCGGGGTACACCCTGGACAGGTCGCCAGACTATCACAGGGCTGACACACAGAGACAGAAAACCATTCACACTCACATTCACGCCACAATTTCCAACACTTAACCTGCATGTCTCTGGACTGTGGGAGGAAGCCGGAGAACCCGGAGAAAACCCCGCTAACATGGGGAGAACATGCAAACTCCACACAGAAGTGTGGTTTCTTTACTCCTCTATGACAGTACACTAAATATCTTTGAATTGTGGACAAGACAAGACATTTGAGGACGTCATCTTGGGCTTTGGGAAACACTGATATTTTTCACCATTTTGTGACATTTTATGAACCAAACAACTAATCAAGAAAATAATCAACAGATTAATCTATAATAAAAAAAACGTCCGTTGCAGCCCTATAAATAGGCAACAAGTTTGCCATAACAACTTAAAAAGTAATGATATGTAAATGTTGTGTTTACTGTATTTTTTCGCTGCCCCGAAGTGGCCAAAAATGTGTTATTACAGATTTTAGTGTGAGTGTGTGTAGATTGTTAAAGTTTAGCTTCACTAAGATATTTTCACATCTAATATATCACCTTAATTTAACTATACAGGCAGCCATGCTGTCCCTTAAAGTAATATTACAGGAGAAACAGAGACACCTAAATGTCACATAAGGAATAACTGTAAAGTTAATCTCCTCCTTCAGGTATTACAGAGGTGCTCTCGGGGCTCTGCTGGTCTATGACATCACCAAACACCTCACCTATGAGAGCGTGGAGCGCTGGCTGAAGGAGCTGTACGATCACGCCGACCCCCACATCGTGGTCATGCTGGTGGGCAACAAGACCGACTTGGAATCAGAGAGATCTGTGCCCACCGAGGAGGCTAAAGACTACGCAGGTACAATGTCAACGAGTGCTACCTCGGTGCTGAAAAACACAGAAACACACAAAATTGTTCATAATTTGTTGCTGGAAACTGAATTTCTAATGATTATAAAGAATGTAAAATAGTCCGCTCACCAAACTGTGCCAGTTGTAAATGTGTCTCAATGTTTTCATGGTGACAACAATGACTCTAAATTCTTATTTGTTGATTCTAATTGGTGATTAAAGAGAGAAAGAAGCCCGGTGCTGCTCCCCAAATCCTCAGTTTCTTTGAGGATTATATATATGAGAAGATCAACAATGAAATTTTGTGATTTGGGGAATGCAGCTTTAAAGTGACACTAGCAAGCAAATGACTACTGATGTGAATTTGAACAAATTACATGTATAAAAATAACTAACATAGCTTGTTTTTATTATCTAGAAAAGAATGGTCTTTTATTCCTGGAGACGTCTGCTCTGGAGTCAACTAACGTGGAGGCAGCATTCAACAATGTCCTAGCAGGTAATTCATTGTAACAGTATTTAACTTGTACTTTGTTAAAAGCCGTTACATGAATGAAGCATATAGTTTTTGCGTGTGGCTACGCTGTTCAGACTCAGACCCCAACACAAACCACATGGAAGCACCAAAACGCATCGTTCTCGTTCTTTCGCTCCACTCTCACGTGCATTACGTGCAAGAGTTAGTTTAGCTCTGAGAATATCTAGTGAATGTACAGTGGACGTTTGTGCAGAAATAAATGCTGCAGCTCCTCCAGACCAACAGAGGTTTCCCGTGTCTTGTGAAGTGACGGGGCTCCGCAGAGAGAAACATTATCGTCTCCAACCAAAAGTCCGGTGTCTCCCCTGTTTCCTCCGGCCACGGTCGGGAGGCTGAAGCAGGAAAAGCCAACACTAAGATCAGCATTGATTCATGGAGAGACCTTCGTCTGGTCAGCTAACATTACTGCCAAGCAGCTGAAATATAGAGTGATATTGTGGTTTTAGCTGACGTGTGTTGCCTCACTGTGTTGAGTGATGCTCGTTCATGTCTATGTAGAGCGATCACAAGTGCGAGCAACAGGATGCTGACTTTCATTGACTTAACGGCCACAGGTGTTACTGTTAACAAGCAATTTCTGATTCTTACAAACAGTCCCTTTAAATTCTGCTAAAAGATAATGGTGTCAGGAACCAAGAGGCCAAGAGGAAAGCTCATAGTGGAAAAGTACCTTAACGTTGGGAAGCAATGGCGTCAGGAATCAGTGGAAAGTACCCAAATATTGGTGTTTAGGTAACCAGTGAATTTCAAAAGGAATAACGGTAGGAGGACACCTGCTGTAAGCCCCACCAGAGGTGGGAATTGTGTTTAAGCACCATTGAAGGAGCCCTGGCACTCGGTTTATTGTATCCTGTCAATCTACAGTAAATCTATTCATATCGAATAAAGTTTGTCTTGATTGAAGTTACTGTTGAAAACCATCTGGCCCAGTTGAAGATTTCCTCCCACACAATTTGCTCCCTTCAATGTCCCTCCCTCCCTGTCTCTCCCGTCTATAAGACATATAAATGATGTGGACTGGCTACACACATTTTCCCATAAATGTACTGGGATCAGCCTCCTCCCTGTGACCCTGAATTTAACCTCACATAGCCAGACCTCCATCTCCTCATAGAGTTCTGGAGAAAGTTTAGGTCTGGAAAAGGTCAGGATGAAATGGCCTCTGGTAGTCCCGCGGCAGCCGTTTGATTGACTGCTTTGGGAGGAAACACCTCTTTTGGTTGGAAATGAACAACTTGGCCGATTTATTTCTTTTGAAGTATTGCTGTCTTTTTTCTAATCATCCTGGGGAAGGCTTGTTATAGTACTTGTGCTACTTTTTCCTCTCAAAGCCTGGGAACACTACGGCTTCTTTCTATTCTAGCATATTAATATATATTAACTCTTCTGCCACAGAGATTCACAGGAAGGCCAACAGTAAGGAAGTGGTTCGTGGCGCCATCAGTGCTGTGTCCTTGAGCAACTCCAGTGCAGAAAACAGCGAGGAGAGGAAGCCCTGCTGCAGGAACATCTGATCACAAGGTCCTTCAGGAGCCCAGGGGCCTCGGGGTGGGCGACACGGTGACCTTCACCCACGACCCTGAGCTAGAGCTCGACGAGAGGCACGCGACACGGCAACCGTGGGGGGCCAATATAAACGGTCCCGGCTTAACTGTGACTTATGACTGATTTACAAGTTGTACAAGCTGCATGACTGCATGATGTATTCAAAAGATGATTCATATATTATGTGAATGAATGTAGCTGGAGACCAACATCAATCTTTTTGAACATAGGTCAAAAGTAAAACACTTAACCGTGTTAAAATTATATAATATTTATAACCCATGCACAGAATTGGAGTAACGTGCTCCAGCTGACGATCATGGATCAGACTGATTGCAAATTCTCTTGAGAAATAAATGATTTATGGAGACCTACTGCGTGTTATTTGTGTCTTATAACAAAAGATGGGTCTTTTTCAAAGACAACATTTTGACATGTCACAGTACGAAAAGCACAAGTGTGAATGATAAAACAAATGATGGTTGAAATCCATTTAGCTTCAGTCTCAGGGTCCTGGTATTGAGCAAGTTGGCTCACTGTCATGAGTTAGTGGAACACTTGAACAGAACAGGGCCATTGTTAATGTTATTAGTAACACCTGCGCTTTTCCTACTTCCACAAGTCAAAATGTCTGCTCTGATAAAGGCCTATAGAATTCAAGTAATAAAGATTATCAGATTAGATTTACCAGCTCAGTGATTCAATTCAAATGAAAAGCTAGTTTTCAATCAGAGCAACACACAGACTACTAAACTGATGAATAATATTGTGGTAAGCTCAACTCTCTTGTTTGTGTTTTAAGTATTGGACTGTATTTGGTCTGTCTCTGATCCAGTCCTTTCTCAAACTGTTTCACATCAAATGCTTGGCTGCAGCAGAGGTTCATAACCTCGCAGGAACTCCATAATGAGGTCTAAAAATTCTGAAGATGTAGAAAAGGAATTTTTAGACGTACAGTAGCATCTCCGTTCGACGGAATAGGTCAGGGGTATGCAACCTTTTCAAGCATGATATTTATTTTTCCTCTGACTTTGCTGCGATAATTAACTGGCCCAATTAATGTTGGCTAAATCCTGCCAGAACGATGATGCATAAGTGAGTGAGTGCACAGACCTCCTACAGTATATAGGGCTGGGGAGAGATATGGGTAGAAATGTTATTTTTTTCCTTCCTGCTGCAAATTTAATAACTGTGAAACCAAACCAGCTGTCGGTTTTATGGGAAATTAGTGGACAGCCTGATAAGAGACAAGAGTTGAACCAATATGATGGCCTTTGATCTAACACAAGATGTCAGCTGGTCTGTGTTATCCATGATAAAAATAAACTTCCTCACTGAGCACAACAATATGAAAACAGAGTGTAAAACCTGCTCGTTCCATTGATGAGTTTACACACTGACTCATTAAATGCTGCAAGCTGATTCAGGGACTTTCCCATTTGTTAAATTGTCCAATAATGTACACAACTACTGTGTACACTGTGTATTATTATTCACTTTTTACTCTATAATCAGTTTATGGCAAAGAAATGTTTATCTAGATCAGGGCTGCCCAAAGTGGGGCCGCCATCAGGTTCGATTTGTTCCTCCAGATGTTAGCGAATTTAGTATGAAACTAGAAAACCTAAGGAATCCATTGGTACCAACTATGTCATGTTAGCTTGTCGGAAGGAGGCTAAATAACGCTACATGGCCATTTTCAAAGGGGTCCCTTGACCTCTGACCTCAAGATATATGAATGAAAATGGGTTCTCTGGGTACCCACGAGTCTCCCCTTTACAGACATGCCCACTTTATGATAATCACATGCAGTATAAATGTGTTATTGTCTCCTATTTTAAAATGGTGTATTTGAATATTTCTGCATGCTGGGGTCCCTAAACAGTCTTGGAAATGCATAAATTGGGGAAAAAGGTTTGGGCATAGATTGATCTAGATAAATATGCTACATGTATTTATATCTCATGCATTTATGTCCCACATTTCAGATTATTAGATTATTATATCAGTTTGTTATAGTTTGTTTTTTTAAGTAATGCATCAATTTTTTTATCGGAGTAAGTAAGCTGGACTTTGTGAGATGAAACTTTTTGTGCTGTTGCGAGTAGGAAAGGTTGATTTCAAAGACAGTGATATCTTACACATGCTCAACCTGTGTTTAATGTTTGGGAAGCACCAAATCTATATCAGTAAATTCTCAAACCAAAACCCAAATTTCAGTGTATTCAATGCCGCTTTTAGTATCCATCTGGATACTAAATCAGTTCTGAATCAGTTTTGAATTCTGCTTTGGATATCTTTGAATCCTGTTTTCTCTGTTTCTTTGTTGTAAATTCCATCGTCTCAGTTAAGTCTTACTTGTCAAATAAATAAACACAATTTCAACTTGAAATGATAAAATCTTTATTTTATATTTGCACAGAATGTTTTCTTTCAGGAACGTCAGTATAAACTATCAGGGATTGGAAACATCCTTAAGAGAAGATGTTTGCATAGAAAGAGGAGAACGGAGAGGGGGGATTTGATGAACCTGTTTTGTTGACATTGGCTTTACTTCCTTATTGTTTTGCATCCCGTAGACATCCAACGTATTGTATCCATTTGCCATAAACTTTTGCACATATGATGAAGGAAATGAAATATGCAAATGACCATAAAACATTGTTATTACACCAAATACAGAAAAATATAATGTTTAAGGGCTGCAACTCACATTTATTTTCATTAGTGATAGGTTTAGGATTATTTCCTCAATTAATCGTTTCATCTATAAAATGTCTGAGTCAGAGGTGACATCTTCAAATGTTTTGTTTTGTCCAACCAGTAGTCCAAAACCCATAGATAATCAGTTTACTATGTATGTCAAAGGAAAGCATCAAATCCTCACATTTAAGCAGGTGGAACCAGTAAATGTTTGGCCTTTTTGCTGTTATTTAGAAAATAACAAAAAAGATGATTCGATCATCAAATATTAATTTTCTGTCAATTGACCAACTGACTAATCGATTAATTGCATCATTGCAGCTCTGCATGTTGTATTCGTTGGGTTTACATAGGGATTTGGGAGGCGTAGTGCTGTTAACATCAATCACAGATATGAAGCACTCATGGTGTATTGAACCATGATTACAGCTGGGTAGCCAAACAGTGCTAATGCATAGTCTTATTTTACATAGCATGCAACAACATAAATCAGTTAAAAATAGTGTGCAACTCTCATAAATGTAAGTAAAAGTCATGAAGTAGGCCTATGAAGCTGATAAAACACTGTTAAGTTTTCCCTTGTCTGTTTATAACATGTACTATTTTTAATTGCCTGTGACTGTTTTTTTTTTACATGCTTTATTTTATCATTTTTGTAACGCTGTAAAGGCGTGCTATCTTTGCCAGGTCTCCCTCAAAAAAGAGATTTCAATCTCAAAGGACTTCCTGGTTAATTAAAGGCTAAATAAATAAAATATATATATATATTTTTTGAGTTATTAAACATGACCCTGGGCAGGAGTCTGCAACCTGCGGCTCCGGAGCCGCAGGTTGCCCCTCTCCAGTGGCTCCCTGTGGATTTTTAAAAATGTAAATGAATAACTGTTTCTTGTTTACATTTTCATTTATATTTATCATTGTTGAAGGTTTATGGTACATATTATGAGAATAAAGTCATAATATTGTAAAGTAGTAATTTTAGTTTTTTTTTTCTTTTTCTCTATTAAAGTTATGACTTTATTCTCATAATATTACGACTTTTTTCTCGTAAAGTAATGACTTTATTCTCGTAATATTACACCTTTTTTTGTCGTGAAGTTATGACTTTATTCTCGTAATTTTACGACTTTATTCTCGTAATATTATGACTTTATTCTGGAAATCTCAATCTCAATTCCCTCAATGTGACCCTAATACTCCGTCGCACATTTGCTCTTTGGCCCTCACTGCATTAGACTTATATATTATATACTTAGACTATAAACTGTGTTACCTTCATCACAATGATCAGATGTTTTGCGTCTCCAGACAGATTTTTGTATTTTTTATTTTGCCTAAAATGGCTCTTTTGATAGTAAAGGTTGCTGACCCCTGGCCCAAGATTTCCATTGACCCCCCAAAAACAGAACAACAGGCTTTACATTTACATTTGACATTAAATTCCCAGTATTTGTCCTCCTGATGAGCTCATAGTGTGTGTTATATCACTGTGTACTGTTTGGCTGTAGTGACACATGTTGCAGTGAGATATTTGTGATACCAGTTTACCAGCTGGGCTTTTCTTTTGCTGCTAATTAACCTAAGGCTCGATATTACCTGTTTGAGGGCTTGGTGCCCTGCATCATATACGTCATCCATGTTAACGACTAGTGATGTGTCGTCACGAACGAGCCGGTTCAAAGAGCCGGCTCTTTTAAGTGAACGATAAGAGCCGGCTCCCGTCCGAGAGACGTTTTTTTTTTTTTTTTTTTTTTTTTTTTATTAATTCAAAGCAGAATGATAGGACGATCTTCTCCGCGCCACGGGCACTCAATGCACTGACTGTGACTGAATGTTGTGTTAATGACGTCCGTGCGACCAATCAGGTGATGACGGATAAGGATCATACACTCAAGCAGGGCGGGGCGGGTGTGCATGGTGCGCTGACGGTCTACAGGTACAGAGCAGGAGGAGGAGGAGGAGAGAAAGAGAGAGGAGTGCGGTGCGCGAATAGCAGACAAGATGAGTGACAGTCGGAAATGAAGCAGCATGTAAAATCATGGTATTCTGGAAATTATAAGGTTTAGTATAATTAAATTGAACAATCTAAGTGATATATGTGCACACAAACTAATCATAGGTCAAAACAGCGCTAAATTTGGCTGAATTATAAAAGGCAAAAGTGGTAAAATGAAGAACCGTTTGGGAGCCGAAAGAGCTGGCTCTTCTTGGTGAGCTGAGCCAAATGATCTGGATCACTAAAAAAGAGACTGAATTCCCATCACTAACCTGAGGCTCGATATTACCTTTTTTTTTTTTTTTTATATGTTTCAAAATGAAAGTATACACAGTAATAGCAGAAACGATTAAACACTTTTACATACAAAAGAAGCATAGCGAAAACATGAACAAAGAGCTGTGTCAAATATAAAAGGACAACGGAAATTAAACAAAACCAACATCAAATAAAATAAAAAAATAAAAAAATAAATAATAATAAAAAAAAGACCAAAATAAGCATAGCGAAAACATAAACAAAGAGCTGTGCCAAACATAAAAGGACAACAGAAATTAAACAAAACCAACATAAAATAATAATAATAAAAAAACACAATAAAAAAATAATAAAAAACACAATAAAATAAATAAATAATAAAAATAAAAAAAACACAATAAAATAAATAAATAATAAAAATAAAAAACACACAATAAAATAAATAAATAAATAAATAATAATAATAAAAAAGACCATATTACCTGTTGAGGGCTTGGGGCCCTGCTGCATGTAAACGTCATCACTATTAACGACACCAGCGGCTACAAATCATGACCGACAGCAACAACGGACCAATCACCGTCGACGTTCAGTGACAGGTGTCGATCAACTATTGACCAATCAGAGGCGAGCAACAAGGGGAGGGGGGCGGGACTAAAGCCGCTGCCGTGACGTCGCAGCCTCTCTGTGTAAATGGAGAGTGACAAGAGGTTGAGGAAGACGAGAGGAAACTTTTACTGCTACTAGTTGCTCGTCTGTCGTTTGTCTTATTGCCTGATAACACCAGCCGTGTCGCATCCTTCTACACGGTGTCATTAATTCCTCTGTTACTAGTCGTTTAGAGTGATAATTCACCGTGTTTATCGTCACGCTAACGGACGTTTTTAAAGTCGTTAAACGGCGGTTTGTCGGTTAGTCTCGTGGTTTAACTGAAAAATACAAACACAGAAGTTTTGTTGAAGAACGACGAAGAAAGAGACGCTATTATGACCAACAGAGAGGACGAGTATGACTACCTTTTTAAAGGTGAGTAAGCTTATTTTATCTTCCAGCTAGTTAGCTTAAACTTCGACAGCAAAAGCAGCTTCCTTCACCTGTGAAACCAGCTGTCACCTGATGCCTGACAACCAGGTGTGAGATGACGACATTAACTAGACCCAGAGAGACACAAAGACACCTGCTTTTAGCTGTGACTTTGACTGAAGAAGACACGATGTTACTGCTGTTTAACCTGTGTTATTTCAACATACAGACAAATACCTTTATGTATTAAAGCAGCATCTGCAGTATGTAGTCATCATCTTGCAGGCTGATGATGCAATCTAATAGGATGCAGTGTTGGTCAACAAGGGGGTCATATAATCTGTGACAAATCAAAACAGCCTCTATGTTAGACTTGCTTAGAGAATAATATGGAGTTTGGTCCATTAGTTTTGTACCTGAGGTGGTGTAGTTTGATTCCACATAAAGGGCTTGGCACTTTGGGGAAAAAAACATCTTGTCTTTTGTCAATTACATCTATCACCTGCTCCAATTGTTACACCTTAACTCTGCACTAAAAGCACTAAAATTTGCATTAAAAGAGAACTATCTAAAGACAAATGGGGGGACAAAAAGGAACATTTCTGGGAGTCAGCTGTACAACAAGGGAAGATAAAAACATTGGCATACCATAGTCTGCTTCTTAAGCCTTCATTTTAGGTTTAAACATATTTAATGATACCAGATAGATGTTATTGACAAAAGAAGAGATGTTTTTTTGCCCAAAATGCCAAAGCCCTTTACAAAACACATCTCTTCTTTTGTCCATAACATATATCACCTGCTCCAATTGTTCCACCTTAACTCTGTTCTCAACAAACATCATAAGCCTCATTTATATATATTATTAACAGTCTCCATAATTATTCCACAATGTGTCATCTGAGAGAGAATAATATGGAGTTTGGTCCATTAGTTTTGTACCTGAGATGGTGTAGTTTGAATCCACATAAAGGGCTTGGCACTTTGGGCAAAAAAACATCTCTTCTTTTGTCAATAACATCTATCACCTGCTCCAATTGTTCCACCTTAACTCTGATCTCAACAAAAATCATACATGCAAACATCATAGGAACTTTTCTGGGAGTCAGCTGTACAACAAGGGAAGCTAAAAACATTGGCATGCCATAGAGTCTGCTTCTAAAGCCTTCATTTAAACATATTTAATGATACCAGATAGATGTTATTGACGAAAGAAGAGATGTTTTTTTGCCCAAAGTGCCAAGGATTCAAACTACACCACCTCAGGTACAACACTAATGGACCAAACTCCATAAATTCTCTAAGCAAGTCTGCTGAGATAATAATATGGAGTTTGGTCCATTAGTTTTGTACCTGAGATGGTGTAGTTTGAATCCACATAAAGGGCTTTGGCACTTTGGGCAAAAAAACATCTCTACTTTTGTCAATAACATCTATCACCTGCTCCAATTGTTCCACCTTAACTCTGTTCTCAACATACATCATTTGTCAAGCCTCATTTATATATATTTTTAACAGTCTCCATAATATGCAGAAGCACTATTCCACAATGTGTCATCTGGTATAAAAGATATACTGTATACTGGGGGTGGAAAAGTGATTGTTCCCATATGGCTATCTAGTACAACACAGTGTTGGTCAACAAAGGGGGTCATATAATCTGTGACAAATCAAAACAGCCTCTATGTTAGACTTGCTTAGATAATATATGGAGTTTGGTCCATTAGTTTTGTACCTGAGGTGGTGTAGTTTGAATCCACATAAAGGGCACATAAAAAAACATCTCTTCTTTTGTCAATAGCATCTATCTAGTATCATTAAATATGTTTAAATCTAAAATGAAGGCTTTAGAAGCAGACTCTATGGCATGCCAATGTTTTTAGTTCCCTTGTTGTACAGCTGACTCCCAGAAAAGTTAATTTTTGTCCCCCCCATTTGTCTTTAGATAGTTCTCTTTTAATGCAAATTTTAGTGCTTTTAGTGTTTGTACATTGTATTTTATCTCTATTTGTGTCTGCAACTTTGTGTTCTTGTTGCTGACCGTCTTGGCCAGGTCTCCCTTGGAAAAGAGGTTCTTAATCTCAATGGGACTAACCTGGTTAAATAAAGGTTAAATAATCATTTGTTAAGCCTCATTTATATATTTTTAACAGTCTCCATAAAATGCAGAAACACTATTCCACAATGTGTCATCTGGTATAAAAGATATACTGTATACTGGGGGGTGGAAAGTGATTGTTCCCATATGGTTATCTAGTACAACACAGTAGTTCATAGTTGTGCCAAGCAAAGGGGAAATGAAGTGTTCAAATATAGAACACCAAACAAGCATGTGTTGTCAAACTGGAAATACCTGCATGAAGCGTGTGTCTGTGTGGCCACGGTGTCCCAGAGCACAGAGGAGATGAGATTTACTTACACTCACTCACTCACTCACTCAGCTCAAAAAGGTGACATGACTTCTGGTGACCAAGTAGCAAAATTTATCTGAATTATGTGCAGTGGTGCAAGGGCACTGATAAGGTATCGGTCTGCCTTTCCGTCTTTTGCTTTAACCAGGAAAAGATCTAACGTTATTATTATGGCTCTCCTTTGTTCCTACAACCTCCTTTTGTCCCTCACTGATAAGATAGCATGAGTCAAGTTGGGTGAGCTGTTAGTGAGTCACATAAACCTTTCCCTCCTGATGGAGACATCAGCACAGGGAGTCATCCCGCTGTCCTGTTGAGGCATACCTCTTTACATTGTGCTGCTCATGTTCATTTTAGTGAGTATGAGCCTCAGTGCTGTTGTAGAAACTTCTGGTCTTTCTCCCTAAGCATCTCTTTTGGGATTAAAAGCACATTTCACTTCCCAACTGCGTATATTATGTTAAAGCCATGTGCTTTCTTTCAGTGGTTATACAGTATACACGTATATTTTAAATCTCATTGATGCATTTTAATGCCAAAAAATTAGCACTGATGAGAAAATAATGATCCTAGTTTAATAGAAAGTATCTCTTGTTGATTGCCAGCCTTAGCCTGCATTATACGCTGCTTTAATTTCACACTGATTTAATTTCACAAAAAAATGGAAATGATAGAATTGGACATGTGATTGTGATCTTTTATTCCATTTACAGGGTTTGAGGAGATAAACCGACTGAACAGACAGACTCCGGTTGTCAGTATTCTTCATTCCTACAGCACCTTCAGACAGTCATAGTCGAGGCTAGATCACTGGGTGCAGTGCTGTATAATACAATAGAGTGGTGTCATATCTTTTTAAACTGAGGAATGCAGACCCAACAATAGTGAATGGGTGTGTAATGCAGCCGTGATATTACCTGTCTGATGGCAGCGAGAACCTGCAAATGGTTACATAATGATTTTTGTCCTCCGCCCAAGATCTTTTGTCTTTGACAAAATGGAGGATGTCAAGTGTTATGTTTCTAGACATGTAAGAGAGCAACACTGTTGGTATATGAGGTCCCCATATTTTGATTATTTCAAAATCTATATAAGCCAGCCCTTAATGTGAACAGGTTTATACTTGTGTCTGTTACACCATACTACCACAGGCACACTTTAACACAGAGATTTCCCTGTATAATGAGCATCGTTGCTTAATGCAAGTGTAGACACAGTGGTCGGTTTGTTAATGCAGTTTCAACATTCCATAACAAGTTCCTATTTCATAATAGCAGGGTGGTGAGTTGGTGCGGTTGGTTCCCTTTGACACACTGACTCACCTGACAATTGTGGAAGTAGTTTACTGACAAACACTCCCCCCCCGATAATGACCGTTTGAGTACATTTTAGGAGGGGATCCAGCAGAGGAGACACAGCATTAACGGGTCTATTTTTATCATTGTGATTACACACTAAGCATTAAAGGAATAGCTCACTTATCCATTGTAAATTTAGTCATTTACTTCTCTCACACCATGTCAGTAAAAACTCCACTGAAGTTTATATGTAAACCAAAGCAGGGCATTTTCTCCGAGTGTAGTCATCGTTAGGATTGTCAGCAGATTTTTTTTTGCTTTGTTTGGAAAGTGTAAAGTGGTGGCCCCATAACTAAAGCAATCTGGAAGAAGTGCTTGGCGTTTGCGCAAACTTCAGCAATGTTTTAGATTATATGTACATCCTTTAAAACAGCAGAACAACTTCACTTATACAAATTGATTTGAGCATGGTGGTATGAGCTATGGCTGCGTCCGAAATCGCACACTACAGTATGCACTACATACCCAATATGTGTACTATTGTTCAACATACTTTTTTGTGAATAAACAGTAGTAATGTATCTTTTCGGACGCACTGAGCTGTAAGTTACGGTTTGTGAGAATCAAAGTCTGAATTCATTTGAAATATAAATTATGCCTAGCAAACTTAAATCTTATACTTTCAGTTAAATTCAAGTGCTGTTGATGTTACAGAGCTGTCTGTTATGAATGTTGTCGTCACTACCGCATTGCATTGTGGGATATTTATGCAGACGTATTGTCCGGCGTTGCATACTGTAATATTTCACCGTAAATAGTATGCAATTTATGTACTATTGTTTCATACTAAGGTTTTGGACATTCTAAAAAAAAATCTCACATACTGTTTTAGTGTACTAACTTGCATGTTAGTATGGAATTTCGGCCGCAAGATATGTCACAGTTCTCTTAAGGATTAAAAAAACATATTGAATTTATATACAGTCAAATACTGTCATGACTGAAGTACATTTGACGGTTGAAATAAGCAGTGAATCATTGGTTTCACCTGTGCTCAGTATGCGGATATTTCTTGAAAAGAGCAGGTGGTTCTAATATTTTGTGTACTCAGTGGGAGTCCCCTGAGTTTCTGCTCTACCGCAGCCGGGAGCTGCACACATGCTTCATCAACGAGGCGGGCTATCTAATAAAAATGCGAATCAAATTTAATTTAAAAAGTCAACACATCTTGGTCAGTGTAACTTCTTTGTGGTTTAATGAACTGTAGCACCAAAAATCGACCATGAATTTACATTTACTGCTGCAGCTGTGAAGTATGCTGTGCTGCTCAAACATAATTGTGTGCAGTCTATTCTTCTAATGTATTTTTCTTTCTTGAATCAGTCAAAAGAGTTCAATTTTAAAAAAAGTAGTTTTGTTTGCAGGTAGAGTCTACAATACACCGTGTGACTGATGATGATTGTTCCTCTTTCTTTAACTGAAATCTCTCTTCTTTTTTTTTTTTTTTCCTGTAGTGGTGCTTATCGGAGATTCCGGTGTAGGCAAGAGTAACCTGCTGTCCCGCTTCACCCGAAATGAGTTCAACCTGGAGAGCAAGAGCACCATCGGGGTGGAGTTTGCCACGCGCAGCATCCAGGTAGAAGGCAAGACCATCAAGGCTCAGATCTGGGACACGGCTGGACAGGAGCGATACCGAGCTATCACTTCTGCGTGAGTACCAGTAACAGTTATCATTGAGGCCTTTGTGGAAGCACCACTACACTGTTGTGAACAGGCTCGCCTTCCACACATAGGCAGAGATACCCACTTCACACAAGTACATGCTCACTTGAAGAAAATAATGGGTGTTTTTAATTAAGTCCAGCGTACGTGCAGACACACACAGCTCCAGGTTCAAATAAGCATGTTCTTGATATAGATACATACTAAACACATGTCAGGAACTTCAAAGTGCCTCTTTTGCTTCCTCATTCATGTGCATTGTGCATTGCATTTCTTTGTGAAAACTGTTCACAGTCACGTGACGTTTATCTGTATTATGGCTGGGGTTGTAGGATAAAAGCCCAGACACACCAAGCCGACATCAGAGAACTAGCAGTGATGAAGGCCGACTGTTGCGTCACCTCACGTCGCCTTTGTCTTGGCCGACAAGTTGCATTTGAACACACTGAAATGACTACAGCTGATGGCCAGTTAGCACGCACGTTCTGCGCCTGCTTGAGAGGAAATAACTCTCCATCACCAGCAGGCGACGGTAGTTTGTATTTGTCATTCAAAAAGGGAAACTGGAAGACTGAGGACGGCGGATATACAAGCCGTTGTTATGATACGTACATGAAAAAATGCGACGTCTGTCGACCATTTCACACCACTCTCACTCACCACTTAGCTTCATTCCAGATGGCCATGTAGTTGTGAAAATATCCGTTTATTGGAATGATCGGATGAGATGAAGATGAAAATGAGAAGAGCCTTCTGTGTGTGTCCTATTAACTTTCTCGTTGGCTTGCTTTCCTCACTTCCGTTTCTCTTCCTGTGCACTGACTTGCTTAAGTTGAAGAGCCAATCAGAGTGATTTCTCTCACCGACGGGATCTGCTGCCGATTCAACATGCTGAATTGGCCAAAAAACCTCAGACACGGGCAGACTAGAGCCAAAAAACTAGACCGACAGACACTCACCGACGTCATCTTCCATCTGTGAATTAAAGAGGACCTATTATGCTAATTTTCAGGTGCATACTTGTATCTTGGGTTTCTACTAGAACATGTTTACACGCTTTAATGTTCAAAAAACGCTTTATTTTTCTCGTAACTGCTGTGGTGCAGCACCTCTTTTCATTCTCTGTTGGGAAACTCGTGGACTTTGGCCTTTGTAACTTTGCAGAACTTTTACATGCACAAAAAAACTAAATTACACACTAAAGGAAAGGGAAAAAAAGGGTTCTTTTTGCTTTGGGGCAGGAAGTGTTTCGTTAATCACAGCTTCCTCCTCGTCTCTCAGTCAAGTTCCCGTCCTAACATTTGTCACTCTTTTTGAGTTGTCTACCTCAATTCGACGACCCTCCATGAGGCATTGGCATGTACTGTATCAAGCCCCCACAGGCATTAAGAAAGCAGATATTAGAGCCAGTCTTTAATTAAAATATGTCAGTCAACGTTCACTTGTGTTATGAGCTTTGTGTGCAGTTTTTTTGGCTTTACTGTTGTATGTCTAGTGCTTCAAAGCTGGCCGAGCCCATGTGACACACCCGCAAAGAATCCTGAAAATCAGCAGGCTGTGACTAGAAAAAGACGTCTACTCCAGTTTATTTTCTGTTCCCCTCCTCTTACGTTGTCCAGGTACTACCGTGGAGCAGTTGGAGCTCTCTTGGTTTATGACATTGCCAAGCACCTGACGTATGAAAATGCTGAGCGCTGGCTGAAGGAGCTGCAGGACCATGCAGACAGCAACATAGTCATCATGCTAGTGGGCAACAAAAGTGATCTACGCCACCTAAGGGCGGTGCCAACAGATGAGGCCAAGGCCTTTGCAGGTATTGTCACTGTGATGGTCTGTGTATCACAATTTTATTTTATATTTTTACGATTTTTAAATAGATTTTTTTTTAATGCCAGAATATAATTGCTTCATTTGAGTCTATGCAGAGGTAGAAGGAAGTTACCGCTTTTATTATTGTAGTCAGAGTGAAATCAAACATTCTTACTGTATTAATTTAGATATTTTCCGAAGTCAAAGTCCCTAGAAGTGTATGATTCAACTTTTCCCCCATGGTCTAGTGTTAAAAAAGTTAACCAAAATCGCAATAAATCGTAATATCGAATCGCAATACATAATGAATCAGCAACCAAGTATCGTGATAGTATTGAATCGGGAGATAGGCGTATTGTTCCAGCCATGGTCTCTAGCCTTTATAGGCCTCTGGGACTCTGCCTTAATAGATTATTACCAGGTTAAATCTGTGAAAATGAGCATAGATGGACTGAGCTGGACCCTAGCGCTTTCATAATTAGGTTCTTAAGTACACTTTATAACGTGTGTGGCTGACAGTGAATTTGATTAATGTTTATACTTGTCATAAATTTCCTTTCAGTCTAGCTTGTACTGTTTTTTTTTTTTTTTTTTTTTTTTTAAAAGAGCCTTGTGCACTCATTCCCACTGGGAACACCCATGTTAGAAATGTTTGCACTGTGATACTGTAAGGCATTCTACATAAATATGTCCGCCAAATGTCCTTGGTTTGAATACGAGTACATGTAAGAAAGCACAGCCCGAAGTCAAAAGTACTTGATTTAAATTAATTAAACTTCCATTTATCTCAGCCCTCTGAGAATTTCAAGGCTTTGTTTCAGAGCAGGTTTGTTTGTTACAGTCAGCCTTGCAGTATAATTCACACACTATTATTTTAGAGTAGTTGGGCCACGTGTTTACTCTTGACCTTGAGTTTATTGGCTTGGGTCAGTGTTGCTGCTTTGACTGGTAAATGACTCTTGGTAGGTTTGCCTGTAAGAACGTCCATCACGTTGATTCATACTAGAGTTAAAAAAATCATTTTCGTTGCTAGATAAATAACATCTTTACCTGCCAGTGCTTTCTGAATGAACTGATTTGGTTTTCTGTACCACAAACGTAAGTTATGATATCTCATTTACATAAAGACCATGTGGAGGACACGTCGATGCAAAGTGTATTGTAATGCTACGAGTGAAGGGTTCTCCTCAAAGAACACAACAGCGGCAGTGCACCGGTCTGATGTCTCACTTACGCCACTCGGTGACAATTATCCCCTCACCTACGATAGTATTAATTTATACTGAATTATATTTTTGTTCATAATCTCCTTTACATTTGGAATCAGACTGTACAGATCAGAGCTGCAAAGATTAATCATTTAGTTGTCAACTATTAAATTATTTGCCAACTATTTTGATAATCGAAAAATAAGGGCTGCACAATTAATTGAATTTGACATCACTCAAATTTGAATTTTAGATCAAAATCGCAATATTTCTGCATTTTTCAAATCGCAGGACGCACAATATTTGTTAAAGGTGAAATGTGTGTCTAAAGACCATTTTAAATTAAATATTGTGGTGCTGCAGAGACATCCATCATATTCTACAGACTTAAGAAAACATCTTTGTTTGTTACAGATCTACACAAAAATGACACCATGATCATTTTTATGTTTTTCAATGAAAATGAGAATAATGATGTAAAAATGATAATTTTCTCTAATATCACAAATCATATCGTAATTTGCAATATCAGTCAAAATAATCACAATAAGATATTTTTTCAAAATCGTTCAGGCCTATTAACAATAGCCGATAAGTGTTCTGCTGATTGACTAATCAATTCATCGACCAATTGTTGCTGCTTTATTATCATTTACTAAGTAAAGGCTCCAAATATTTGCTGGTCACGTCTTCACAAATGGGAAATGTCTTTCAGTTCCATGTCTTAAATTTTTGGATGTTTTTTTGGTTGTTGGTCAGATGAAGTAAGCCTAAAAAAAACCCATAGTTTTTGACTTTTTGATAGGAATGTGTCCTTCACTGTTTGTTATAGGCCTTTTTCATGGAAGACATTTTGACATTTCACAGTAGGAGAAGCACAGGATTAAATGATGAAATTAATGATGACTGAATTCCATTTAGCTGCTTCGGTTTCAGGGCCCTGGCTCACTGTCGTTACGCACTAGTCTGGAACAAAGTTAATGTCTGCTCTATTTTATAGAGTAAACCAGTACTTCATTATTTGGATACAGATTAATCGTGCCTTCGTCCATATTAGGGCAGCAACTAATGATTGTTTTCATCGTCAATTAATCTGTTGATTATTTTCTTGATTAATCGATTAGTTGTTTGGTCTATAAAATGGTGAAAAATGTCATTCAGTGTTTCCCAAAGCCCAAGATGACGTCCTCAAATGTCTCGTTTTTTAACAAATCAAAAGATATTCAGTTTACTGTTATAGAGGAGGAAAGAAACTAGAAAATATTCTCATTTAAGAAGCTGGAATCAGAGAATTTTGACTTTTTTCTTCTTAAAAAATGACTCAAACCGATTAATCTATTATCAAAATAGTTGCCGATTAATTTAATAGTTGACAACTAATTGATTAATCATTGCAGATCTAGTCTATATATGGTATGTGTAATACAGTAGTATAACCTTTTTAAATTTGATGTGTATTCCAGCCGATTATATTATTTGCTTACGAAGGTTTTTTTCTTTTCTTTTTTTTTTTGTTTTTTTTTTTTATCAGAATGTAAACCATTATATTCTTAACTCTCTAGTCTTTGTGAGTAGCATCATTGCATTTCATCACATTATAAATATACTTTACAGAACACACCAGTCAGCTGTCGCACAACCCATTATATTTTCTATAAGTACAATGCAGTTCACAGTGAGCAATCAAACAGGAAGCACTTAAAATGACTACATTTCTTGGGAGAACCCTTGAGTGAGCGCATTATGCAGAAGAAATCAATGCCGTCAGTGTTAACGCCAGTACAGTACAACAGTACAATACACCTCAGCTCAGTGTAGTGTATGAAAGTTGAAAATAATGCAGGCCTGTGTGTTGCATGTGTGTTTTACAGAGAAGCATGGCTTGTCTTTCCTGGAGACATCAGCGTTAGACTCCTCTAATGTGGAGCTGGCTTTCCAGACTATTCTCACAGGTGAGTTTCACATTTGTGTTTTATTTCTTGCCATTTTTTAGCATTTAAATCAAATTATAGAATGAAAGTGCATTTGATCCTGAAGGGCACTGATGTCTAATGCTCCTAAGCCATCTAATGATAATGCTGTATATATACTGTATATTGATTTGTCTGGAAGTGTTACATTTCCATCCAGACTGATGGTTTACGTAATAACACTCATCCTCTGCCACTAGATGGCAGCAAAATCCATCTCATCACTTGTACATCACTGATGCGCAACACCACCTGAATCTATTCTAAGGTCAAAAATATGAGTAATATGCACAATAAAAGACCACTCAGCCAATCAGTCCTGGAGAGAGCCGCTATGAAGATCACAGGCAAACCACTAATGGTCTTTGTTTGTGGTCACAAATCCACTTTGACCCACTGTACCAGATGTTCGAGAAAGAAATTCTGATACTGATATATGACACAGATGTGTTTTCTCAAGTAAATGCCTATGAGCAGTGTTCCCTGGAGGCATATAGACACACTAACAAGTGTATTTGATGTTGGAGATTTGGTAACATGGAGAAAAAAAGCAATTGTTGTGACTGAGTCAACCCCTGGAGTGCCTAAAGGGGCAATCCAACAGTGAGTGGTGCTTCCACTTCAATTGCTCCAGGGGCTATCAGTCTGCAAGTATCCGCCACGTACTATTTGTATTCTGCTTCTGCTCCATGTTCAATTCCCAGACTCCTCCGCTTGAGCCGTTTGAGCCATTCTGTCCGCATCACGGCTTTATCAGTAATTTCTAATTCATAAAAACTTCAAACCAACAAGCCTCATTGAGCTAACGTAGCTAATTAGCTCGTTAAGGGAGGAGAAGAGAGGAAGTTAGCCGTACATTAGCAGGCCAGTAAGAGCTGAACTTTAGACCCAGTGGAGCAGAGAAGATGTCACATGTGTAGATATCGGCAGCAGACAGATCGTAGGTCAGAGAGGCTCTTCCTAGTGGATTATATAGGTGCAGCAGCTGGTGCTGTGTAGGGTCTGTAGTAATGAGTCACAGTTTCACCACCTGACGAGTCGCGTCACAGTCAGCCAGGAGTCTTGTTTTGTTTTAAACCTTCTTGCTTCATAAGCAGTCTTTATTTCGGGACTGTTTAGTTCCACATCTGGCTGTAGTTTAGAGTTAAAGCGGCAGTGTGCAACAGTAAGTCAGAGGGCCGTTTGCACTAGTCATGCTTTCCTCTCTCAGGTTGATCAACTGAACCACAACGGTATCCAAGCCAGAGTTTAGGGAAATGACATCCAGAAATGTGTTTAAGAAGCAAAACATCTTGTGCTCAGACAGCTTTTTCTGTGACAGTTGCTGCAAACTTCATCACTTTCAAGAGAGCTACCAAATCCTGGCTAATTCAGCAGCAAATCTGTACTCATGTCTAGCTTTTAAATGTAATGATTTTAATGTGTGCTTTATTGTATCTCGCTGGATCCGGTCAAAACCTGTTGTTTAACTCACTGTTCTAATCTCCTAGTTTCATAAAAGCCCTTCTAGGGACGGGTGTTTCAAGTAACATTTGCTATAAACACTATGATACATTGCATCAGATAGCTGTTTTCAGCTTGTCTATGTATCTTGTGCCTGTCCCTACCAAATAAACCATAAATAAATAAATGTTGGTGAACCGCAATGAAAACTAAAAACTCACCACCTTTTTATGTGGATATCCTATGTTGATGGTAAATGTAGTCGATTGAAGCAATAAATTCCTCAGTGCGCGCTATGTTGTCAGAGAAAGCTGAGTTCTCCTGCTTGTTGGAGCCGTGCCGACAGTGCCTACATGTACCAGAATGCATTGCGTGCAAGCTTCTGACGCCCGGAAGGTCCCCGCCAGCCATATCCTCTTGCAAGGCTAATGCAGCCGCAGCCTCGGCCTCTCTCCGTTTCATTTGGCCGTATACTTTGGCTCGAATAAATACGGCTGAATATCCGAGTCAGCCAAAACTGTAAAATGTATCCTCGTCCATAACATCCTCTGCACTGTTGGAAACGTAGCTAGTTTGCAATACAAGTGAAGAGAACAAGGAAGTTCTGTTTTTGAGCGGCATCTAGAGCATGGCGCCCGCTGACTACCCAGAACTTGAAATCTAAGTTGAAGTAGCCTGTAGTTCTTCGCATCCAACTACCGTCACTGATGCATCAAATGACGGCGCTGGATGCAGGAAGAACAACAGATTTTGCAGCTGCAAACTCAGCTTTCTCAGAGGGATGTGTTGCTTCAATCGACTACATTTACCATCAACACTGATTGGACATCCACATAAAAGGTGGCGAATTTTTCCCTTTAAGTTGCCCTGAGTGTTTGAAAAGTTCTTGTCTGCTAAATATGTAACTTTATTGTACTGTCTCACCAGCATGAGCATGCAGGGTCACGGAAGCAAGTCCCACAATGTATAATATTTATTTAGGCATTGCAATTTTAATTTAAACTGTATTGCATATTGTAGCAGCGGGGAATGCCTGAAATGAGACTTGGTACTACCACATGACACAACGATGCCAGTTTAGGATGGAAAGAATCCTTCACTGCTGCCAGGAGTCTGGATAGAACAGTTGTTGTTCAGTTTTGCCATGCTGTTTGTCCTTATCACAATATGTCCCACTGTTGGCTGGATTTAGAGGCATCTACACATAACTCATTCCCTTTCACCCTTCTCTCCATCACAGCCATCTACAACATCGTGTCACAGAGGCAGATGTCAGGGCGAAGCGACTCAGACTTCTCACCAGCCTCCAACGTAGTGCCCATCACGGTTGAGCCCACCCAAAACTCAGCCAATAAGGGTGTGTGCTGCCAGACCAACTGAGACCTTACCACTGACCTCCTCCTTCACCTCCAGGCGATCGGAGAAACAGCCAGATAGACAGACAGAGACAGACAGATGGACAGGGAGAATGGAGAGACAGGTAGAGATTTCACACAAGGACACTTGTACTGGGGTTGTCTATTGTCTGGTTAAGAAAACTTAACACAGTATGAAGAGGGGGAGCTGTGAAGGAGGGTAGTAAAGAAGTTTAGATGGGGGTGGGTGTGGTGTGGGAGGATTTGTATCAACGGAAGGAAAACGGGGGAGATGCACCGTACCCAGTGCATTAAGCTTTTGAGAGCGGTACATGATCAGAACTGATTCACAATCTAATGAAAAATGTAACACATTACGAGGTCCCTTTTGTATCTCATCACGATTTCTGTCTTTGAAAACTGTCCTCCCTTTTGAAAGCTCTATTTTACAAGCCAGTAAATGCTTTCTCTCAGTTTCCCACCACCAGGATATTGGGCAATAAAAATCCACATCCAAAAGACTGAACTGCAACCCCTCCGTCGCCACCGTCATTCCCATTTTCCCCTAAATGTATAATATTTAGAAAATAACGTCCCTTACAATATTTATTGAACACTAGATTAAAGTCTTGTTTGGCCAAAGGGTTTGGCAGTTTAACACTATTAGGTTTAGATTTTCCACGCTGATCGCTTTGCAGCAAAGGGAGCTCTCTTGCTTTTTGATGCTTTTGCCCACAATCATATCTCTGTGTGAAGAAGCTTGCAAGGGCAACTACCCCTCACTTATACGGGAACAAGTCATTTTTCCTAAATGCACATGCTGGAATTTGGTCGAAGTTGGTTGGTTCAAGTTGTGTTCCACCAGTCCACTCAGAGCAATAACATCCCTCCCAACCAGTGACATGTAATTTCTTTTTGATTGCTTTTGATCTTTGTTTGGAAGGCTTTCCTGCTCTGCGCACACTTTGTACTCCACAGATGAGTCATGCTCTTGCAGCTATCCCATCTCATTTAGAGTTAACGCTGTGCAAAGCTCATATCACTGGTGAAATGCGCCTCACAAGTCGGTGGGGTTGCAGTATTGGCTCTTCTGATGACCGTTTCACCCCTGCCCTGAACCTTTGGGTGTAGTGGGAGAGATTAGGGAATTGGTTTAAATGCATGGACAACCCTGTGCTGGTGCTGCTGCTTCTGCTGCCTGCTTGCTGGGATAGATGGATGGATGGATGGATAATGTTTCAGGGGATGAGGTAGTGAGGGCACTCAGCCCTGCCCTGCTCCTGTGGTCTCTGATGTACCCGAGATGGCTTGTTTTACTGTAAGTGAAATCCTCCACTGCCTGCTACCTACTCCTCTCTGTCTTTCTCTTCACTGTATGTAACTGGAACAGGACTCTGCCTTCTGGGATCTCCCTGAGGTCTGCCCTCGCTCTCACTTGTCTGTATTTCCTGTGGAGGGGGCGGGGGTTGTATTCAGGAGCCAGGATTGGGTTTGTTAGTATCTAATAGTTTAATAGATGAGGAAAAGGAGAAAGGATGGTAGTGTTAGGAGGGGCTTAATTAAATCCAAAGGTTACGCACACAGATGGTGTTTATCCTGGTTATGTGTTTCCACATCAACACTGACTTCTGTTGACTTCACAGGTCTTAAACTGGGTGGTGTAGGTTAGGGCTTTTTAAACATTTATTCTAATATATGTATATTTGGACTGCATATGTATAAATAAATCTCATTTGTTATAGCTTGCCTCTTCTCATCTCTAAGATGTTTTCAAACAATAAAGGCTGTAAGTAGCTGGTCATTAATGAATGTATAGAGGGCAGAATTAATTCATCTATTACATAACTCTGAATGTCCACTGTAATTTAATAACAAGACCTTTGCTATAAAATTACAGCACCTCTGATCACTGGGATTAAAATATATATATCAACAAAGGATCAATTTAGCCATAAAAACTCCCCTTTCTAAAAAAAATGCAATTGTTTCAATTGGAGATCATTTCATTTTTGTTTTATTAGAAACATTTACAATACATCTTGAATCTTGGAAAAATAACAAAGAACCAGAACTAACATGGCGCAGATACAATAATAATAATAATAAAAATGTCTCCAAAAAATGTAATTCACAAAAAAACATGTGCTATAACAAATAAACCTGCAATATCACATGCCTTGTCGGGGCACGGCATACTGTAACAGAGTTCAAAGACTTCTTTTTTTTTTTTCCATCCATCAAAGTTGACGGTCAGCCACTGAGGGCCACATTGGCAACCCTCTTTCACTGTTCACAGAGAAACCAGAAACTAACGCCAGCTGATGCTGGCCCAAAAACTAATGCACTACGACCACTATTAGACCGGTATGAAACACCTCTACTGTGCTGGAAAAATTGGAAACGCTACCAAAGACAAACTGTCAGACTGTATCGGCCTCTTTGGAAAAGGTTGCGAGTTTCACCAGCGAGCGCCACTTCAGTCCCCGTCCTTTACATGCAGCAGAAAATGTGCCATTGTAGTGTCAAGTTTTTCTTAACTCTTACACAAACTAAGAACTTCAAGTTAATTGATATGAGGTGCAAAAAGTCTTTCATCACTGACAGGTAACTGAGAATACAAAATCCAACGTTGATGTGGGGACTGAAATGGTCTCTTTGCCTGGCTCCAAACTCATGTCAACTTTCCAGTTTCCAAAGAGACTCCAACTATGAAAATCTACAGAGGAGAAGCAGCCCAAGTGCACTGGTGTTAAAGGATAACACAGGACCTGCGCCGTTTCTCCCATCTAAGTGACCATACAACATACATGCAAGCTAGTACGGTAATGAACCTGTTGTGTGTATATGTGTGCATCTAGTTACATAGATCTACTACACAGTGCGCTGTTGTCTTCTCCTAGATGCCTCTGCTCCATTTGCACACTTCACCTAATTAACACATTAGGGAAAGTCTCTCATAAAGGCTTCCTTTAAGCTGATAATGCTCCGTCGCTATTGATCACAAACCGTTCCGAGTAGTAGATGTAGAAAATGTATGAATGAAAGTGTGTACAAGTCATGTGTGGCCCCTATTTGGCGAGGGGGTCACAGCTGCCTCATTCATTCCAAGCGTTGCAGTCGTAACATGTTTTATACGTTTGATAAGTAAAAGCGAGTTTTAGATTACAGAGGAAATGAGTTATGCGTTTCAGTCAGTAACATGGGGTTAGTTGAAGGGGGGAAGGGGTTACAGCAAGCAGCACTGCACAAAGAATGCTGATGCAGGAAAAATATATAATTGAGGCACAAAATTGATGCTCTGTGACTAAAATATCTCCAAATTCTAAAAAATATTATATTATTTTCTGTAATTATTCCATTGTGAATGCACTGATGTTAAAGTAGTGCATGTCTGAAGTTAAAATTTCAGCCATGGGGAGCTCTCTCCTGTTTACTTCATTCAGCACGAAGCACATGGAAAAGGCGAGTGCCCATAACTTTCATAAATAAAACTTCTAAACTTCTTTTCTCATTTTACTTATTAGTAGAAACTGACCTCCCTGTGTTTAGAAATATATTAACTTCTTGTCATTTTAATTAAAAAACAAAATGTCTTGAGGTTACTCATAAATATGTTGCTTCATTTTTTTCTTTTTTTACTTTTCATAAATAACATCCAGATACTGACTTTTTTTTTCCTCTGCTTTCTATGAAATAATAACCCATGTTAGCAAAATAGATCTGAGAAACTGTAATATGTTTTTTTTTTTTTTATTCATTTTAAGTTACTTTCTATAAATGTATGTGGAAGAACTCAAATATAGTCTACGTTGAAAACCTGTCGCAAATTCTTTCCAAAAAACAAACAAAAACTTAAAGCTCACTTGTAAATTGACAAAACAATAAGCATAAGGAGTGCATTGAGTTGAGTGGTCTTTTTTTTTTTTTTTTTTTTCTTTTTTTTACATTCAAATGCGTTACTTTGCTCAATGTGTGATTTTAGACAGGTTGGTACAATTGCTTAAGTGCATCCATTGAAAATAAGGATTTCCTATCACTCCTTAAAAGGGATTCTACATAAATGCATAAAGACCTTTTCATATCAAGAGAAGAAAAACATCAACAGTTTCTACCATTACTATAATAGTAAGCTTAATACAATATTGTAAATAATACTAACAAGAACTTAATGAGTCAAATGTCACTGTGAGTCACCCCACCCCTTTTGTTGCTCCACTGAATTGAAACGTGTCTCATACTGGGTGAGTTGGACAAATGAAACTTACACCTTAGCATATTCTTAAGAGTCATAATTAAACTTTATGTATCAATTAGTTAAACTACACGGTAAATATGATTTGAAACCGATGTTCACTTTAAGGTCTTAAAGCTTTTTATACACGTCAGGTATCAGGCTGATGAATTCTTTATGTGATCTTAACTTTTTTTCTGATAAATCTTACCTACTGTACTATATTTTACTAACATGCAGTTAAACTTAAGGATACAGTTAATGGCTCTCCAAACTAAAACCACAGTGTTCACTGTTTACGTCTAATCCCTTACGGTTTAGTCGGAGGGTCTTAAAAATTAGGAATTCAGCCTGAATTTTCACTGGCTTGTCATTGTCAACACAATTCCTTCTCAGTCTATTTTTTATTTTTTTAATTACGTGGGCAGTCCCTTTTTCATCTGAACTTCTCCAGAAAGACTTTCTCTCCCATCAACCTAACCATGACAATAGAAAACTACTCAAAGGACTGTGTAAGTGCCAGGATGTGCTTTAAGCTGATCTCTTTGGGGAGAAGTAAGTCTGTTACCGGCGCCTCTGTAGTATTAAACTAATCTTACAACACTGAAACATGATATGCCTTCATTTCACAGATATCGATTGAGTGGCCTCTAAGACTTTTGGGTAAACAGAGTAGATTATTTCTTAATAATCCTGATTCGATAAAACTCTAAACCAAGTTCTGACGCTAAAAACTCAAGTGATAAGTCCTCTCCTTGTGTTTTGTTCTTTGGCTATGTGTGACCTTTTTTCTTTCAAAAACAATACCGATGAAAACGTAGGTGCAAAACGAGTATAAAGTAGAGCCATGAAATCAGAAACTTATTATTTATATGTAAACAGAAATCATCTTAAGATATGCTATAAGTTAACACGTCTGCCCCTGTATGTAACCAGACAAAGAGGGTGAAGACAACAGCGTGAGTACATCAGATCATGTTGTCCTACCCTCTCCCTTCTCACTGCTGCGTTTTTTTTTTTTTTGACCAAAGCCTTCGAGACGTCAGTCTGTCATAAGCAAAGTCACCAGCTCCTGCTTCTCAACAAACAGGACAGACCTCGGTGCTCATGCTCTGGTCTTGTTGTTTGTTTACACTCGATGGATCACTTTTACTGCGCGATGAGATTTCCTCTAAATCACAGAAATTGCAGTTTCATCACTTCAGGAGAAGGAAGTTTTGTCTTGACCCACCCTGTGATCTGATTGATATTCAAAAACAAAACAAAAAAATTAAGCAATCAAATGACTTAAGACCCTGATGAACACAACAAGAACAATTACTTATCCTGAAACTGTTACTAATTAATTATATCTCTGTTTTACACTGGCGTGAATCCATAATGAATTTTAAGCAGATACGAGACAGAAATGCGACGGTATTATCCTAATAATCAAGGTCAATTTCTGAATAGAATATTATTTACTAAGCAGGCTCCTCTGTTTATTGTCCCAGTATAGTCCTATTATTGCTTTTCATCCTAATATACATAGAAACAGATTTATCCATTAGGGGTTATTACACATACTATTCATTCCCGTTTTTTATTTGAGATTGGATTTATACATCAGCGGCTTCATAAAGGATATTCATTATTACAGTTTATAGTAGTGTCTGGTTAATTTCTTATCTATATATTTGGATGAAATACTAAGTTAATCAGTTTAAATAATGTTTCTTAAATGTATGGATCTATCTAATATACTATTATAGTCAAAAAGGATGATGGGACGCATATATAAAAGATTTACTCTCCCTAAAACTCAGAGACATTTTGAATTCCATATGCTAAAACATTGACAATGGCACCCTCAGCTTGTAAAAATAATCAAAACCTCACTTTAAGCGGGCCTTTGTCTGGATGTTCATAACTGATACACATACTGTATTTACATAGATGCTCAGAGTGCTTTCCCATAAAGTACAATACTCATTAACTTATACAGCGTCTAAACAGGGAGAATCTCCAATAAGCCCTCTCTTCATTAAACCAGTGCAAAACTCAACCAAGTCATCGGCATTGACTAAATGGACGAGAGGTCTCCCAAATTACCACTAGTACTACTGTAGTATTAAGAATAACAAGAACCACCATAATACAAAAAAATGATAGGGAATCCTTATGTGCATGTCTTTCAAATTATATGAAATGTATTTCACCATCAGTGGTCGGTTTGGTATTAATCAAATGTTTTGTAATAAGGTGCTTTACTCTAGATTTTTTAAGTAAAGTGTTTTAAGAACCTAATTTCCTGAATCCCTCTAATCCCCACCCAAGCCGTTTGATTCACATTCTTTTCTCCAAAAATAAGTACTTTAAAAGTTGTTTTAGGGGGGCGGTACTATCAAAAGGCCAACGTTGCTACCTTGTATGCCAAAGCAATGGCAATATTTTAATACAAAATATTAAGGCAGAAAATAAAAATAACAAAAATACTAAGTTCAAAGAACAGTGTCATACTGCCTTGAATTTGACATTGAAAGCTTAGGCCAAACCACTGTGCAATTCCTCCATCCATAAAAATCAGAACTATTCTTTATTTCTACATCTGATAGATTTCAGAGGTTTTTTTTTTGCAAGTACGGTGCTTTTCCCTGCAGTCCACGCATGGTCTGCTTTATATGTTTGTTTTAAAAAAAATCAGGGGGCCTTTGTGTCCTGGAAGACACAATCTGTAATTGCTAATTATTATTTTTTTTGAGACAGAAGCCGAGTTGAATTGTTCACCGATACAAACACGAGAGAGGGTCGCTGTCATCACCGCTGGCCCACATGTGACAACAGCTCAAAACTCAATGCAGGGACTTGAATGATCAGTAAAAATTTCAAATTTTTTGGGAGCATACTTCTCTCTTTCTCCAGCCAAAATGAATCCCCCCCTCCCTCCCTCACCTCCTATCATTCAACAGCTTTAATCCCTACCCCCATCCGCTCTCCTCTAGCCCTCAGAAATCCCCAGGCTGGGGCTAAGGCAGACGCAGAGGGTGTGTAATTTGATTCAGCATGAGTGCTGGTTAAATGGGGCGTTTCCTCTGCTTTCCTGTCAATTACAATTGTCTGATTTCATTCTGGAAGCTCAAAGCGAAGGGAGGGAGGGGGCTGCCATTGGCTGAAGCCCGGGTGTCCATAGTGAAGGGGCAGCTGCAGGATGTCCCATACAGTAGCGAGCCGACACGATCTGCACTGGCGCTGTCACACAAACACGACCCCCGTCCAAATTTCAGGGCGGTGCTGTCGGAGAGTGGAGGGGGGGAGTTGACGCTGTGATAAGATCACGTAATCTTTCTTTTAGAGGTGATCGTTTTTTTATAATTTGGACGTCAAATTAACGTTGAAAACAGGTGACCGGGGTATCCCCTGATAACTGTAGATAATTTATTTTTCTCCTAAGCCTCCCCTCATTTCACAGGCGCTGCCAAATTCAGCTTTCAAATTTTGTGTGTGTGTGTGTGTGTGTTTTGGGACAAAAGAGGCCCCCTCTCCCCAGTAGGGATAGCTCAGAGCAGCAGAAAAGGAGAGGAAAAAGGGGGGGGTGGCGAGGAGAGGGAGTGGAAGGAGGGGGTCCTACTCGCCCAGCTGCATCCAGACCATCCAGCCCCCTCTGTGCTTGGAACAGCGGGGCGGGGCAGTAAGGGGCTCGCTGCAGGGACCCTGTCGTACCCCTCTCACAGCTCCAGAGTCCCCACACGGTCCGCACCTGGACCAGCCCATTTGCCTAATTATCAATGAGCAGATCCAGGCCGTGTCCGAGCAGCACTCTGCAGCCCACGCCGCTACCGGGCCCAGACAATACGCCCCACTCAGAGAGGCCTTCGAAAGCAAACGATCAAACTGTAAGCAGGGGAGGACATAAAAGCCACTCCCCAAAAGAAAAGGGAGAAAGAAAGGGGGCTCGGCGAGACCTCCAACTTGGGGTCACAGCTACAGTGTGCCATGAAACACCTGCTCCTGTACAGCTTTGCTAATTACAGGGGAGACAGCTGGCCCCTCGGAGCTCGCACATAATGCTGTTGGGGACGTGGAGTAAGGATTACTGATTTGGGACTCTGTATTTTACAGTGTCAACTATTTTAATCGGCTGCTGATTCAGGAAACAATTTTACAGTTTTACTCGGCTTCTGTCCACACACTAATTCTCCTCTTTATTTACAGTGCACACCTCAGAGAGATGCTTGTTGACTGGAGCTCTCGCTGTGTCCTATATCGTTCAGCGACTGTGGCCAAATGACCACACAAGACAATAAAGCGCGGTTAAGGTGGCTTTGAAACAAGTCCATCGGGGAGACAGATATCGAGAACTAGCCAACTGGATGAATTCCAAGGCTTTCGGCCTCACAAATTAAATCAGTGCTTTAAGCCAACCGAGGAACCACATGCTTTTCAAGTGCCACGAGGAGCAAGCGTTGCTGAATCTTTTCAACAAACTGCAGTGACCAAAGTGTAATCAATGGCTACTGGAAAGAAAATTTTACTGATACTTCATACAACTTTCATCTCTCTCTCTGTGAATGATGATACCAATAAAATGTAACCAATCAGCATAAATAAATGATGCAATGTCCTGTTCCTTTTTAGCATCAATCTGGTTTATAAGACTTTAAGGTATAAGAATGAAATAAGGGGGGCTGTCTTGTTTTCTTGTAAAGATTACAAGGCTTTGACTCGCACCAATCTATTCACATTTTCATTTTTCTAAAACTAATATCTAGTTTGGACCAATTAAATCAAACCACAATCACAGTGAAACTGAAAAGGCTAAATTCACCTTCACATCAGCTCCTGAAAATTTCAAGGTATGATTGAAAATCCTATTTTAGACCAAGATGATTGTAAGGTGCAATGACAATTCTACGTTTTTTTTCTCTCTCTCTCTCTCCTTCTAATAACAACATTGACTTTCTGGGTCAGTCAGGTGCAGATTGGGTACCTCAACAATCATCTTCTTCCTTCCATATAAACCCACTTCATGGTAAAATAAAAATTTGAATAATAAAATGTTCACATTACTGTCTACCTCTGCCTACACTGTGATTCAGGAATGAAAAACAGCAGCAGTCAAAAAACTGAAAATGCAAGGTACTATACTTCTCTTATAAACAAAACTTTTATAAAATATATATGCATATATATATATAAAAGAAAAACTTAAAAATATTTCTTATACTTTTTAGTAAAGCAAGCAGTGCCTTCTAAAATATCTGCTTGATTGTTTGTAAATTTTCTGAAAAACAAAAATGTGTATTATAATAATAATCATAATAACAGTAAATAATTATTGAACAAACACTGACAAAACTAATGATAAAAACTGATGTGGTTCCTTAGGAGAATATTCGGATGGCCTGTGTGACCTGGGTGTGGCACACTGGGCACTCCGGGTGGTTGAGCTCACAGATTCGGATGGCACACTCCATGCAGAAGAGGTTATGGCCACAGGGCACCAAGGCAGCCGTCACTTTGCTTTCAAAGCAGGTCATGCAGTCCCGCACAGTGGCCGGCGGCGAGTCCGGCACTGGCAGACGGCCTGGGAAGCCCTCGCCGGCTGAGGTGGGCTCACTGTGGGCACGGCGGGCCTGGGCGTGAGGTGAGCCGGATACGGGCACAATGCTGGTGACTGAAGAGTTGTTGTTGCTTCCACCTCCGCAGGACTCGGATAAGCCAGGGGAGAGTCTGGTCAGGGGGAGCGGGAGGCCTCCGAAGCTCTTGGACCGCTGCTGGGCGTAGAAGGCCACCTGTTTGGGGTAGTCGGGGTCGCCCCAGCTCTGGGTACCCTCCGATCCAAAATAAGAGCAAGGCTTCTCTCCGGAGCTGGAGAAGTTGCTCTTGTTGTAGATTCCCCCTCCCTCGCCCCCTCCTCCTCCCCCTCCCCCTCCAACCATGGCATCTGAGAAGTTCTGGCGGTAGCTGCTGGTGAGAGGCTTGCGCTGGCCCCCCTGCAGCCCCCACACCTGCTGTAGCCGGCTCTCCAGACCACCGCTGCTGCCCGCTGGGCTGCTTCCACCGTTCGGCCCCAGACAGTCATTCTCATTATTGTGGTCGTGCAGGCCTCCTGTTCGGAAGGCGATGTGTGCTTCGATCTCCTCGCGGGCCCGCTCGGCGTTGCTCGGCGACCCCGTGATTTCAAAGACGGGGTCGCGGTCTCGACTGGGGGTGACGATGTAAGTGCAGGTTTGCTGCTGGATGCGTTTGATGGTGGAGCCTTTAGGCCCCACTACCAGCCCCACGACACGGTATGGCACTCTCACCTGAATGGTGGTCTGACCCGGCAAAGGTGTGGGCGGGGAGCCGCTAAAGGACACTCCCAGCTTGTTGCGGGATGCCCGGAGCATGGAGAAGTGCTCTGCAGCGGAGATGATTTCACGGCGGGCCAGTGCAACATCCTCCTTCCGGCCGGTGATTAAGAACACAGGCTCCTCTCCTCTGACGGGGGTTTTGATGTAGGTGTTGGTCTTGGCCCGCAGGGCTTTGATCTTGCAACCTGCAGAGTCAACAACATACATTTTAAAATAAGTAAACACGATGCACCAGTTACATGCTGCGACGATAACATTGTTAGCTAACAGAAATCCTCAAAAATTCTAATTTATTCACCAATTATGACCAGTTTAACTTAATGTGTTGCGGGTTCTTACTGGCAAAGGATACACAGAGTAATTACCATGATTTATGAGGTTTCCAGCACTTAAGCATTAGTGTACTCATTCAGTGCACTTATTAGCTCTAAATCACACACATCTCACTAAGAGATACATGGATGGCGCAGAGGTATTGGCCAGCATTGACATGACTGTTTCTGTGAGCAGATGCAATCACTTCTTGACCTCTCCTTGAACTTACGAGACAATACAGTCAGCCCACACAAGCGTTGTTTTTAGGCCATTCATTGCTTTACATCTGCCCTGTTTCTGATCACAGTATAATAGTTTACTCTATTAAGTGCTTTTAGGGCAGAGTCTCAATGTGAGAGAGTGCAGGTTAATGTTATTTCATGACAAATCACCCAACATTGTAATGGGACAGGACAAACAGTAAATCAGGAATTATTTAGGAGGGTTGTCAGGTACGTTTGAGGTCAAGAGGAACGTGGTAAGACTTTTGTTTATACTACACTCCATGAAGAATGCATCAGGCATTACTAGTCGGGTCAGTTTTCATTCAGAAATTCAGGCAGCTCCCTCATTAAGACGTCCACATTTATTGACGACTTAAAACGTGCCTTTCTCGTCTGGGCCGTGTCTTAAAGAGGCCGACGCATCTCTTTGGTCAGACGTGGAGCATCTATTCAGTGAGCTCATCTTACCAGGCTCCAGGTGCTTCAGATCACACAGCACACCATTGCATTACCTATCTGAAAATCACAGCAGCAGGTATCAAAAGGTTCAAAGACACCCTAAGTTGAAGACGAATGACGCTCTAATGCTACTAAATAGGCCCACTTTGTTCAGGAACACTTACTGCTCAGGGACCAGAGGATGGTGATGCTCTGAGGGTTTATTGCTCATACCCAAAATCTGAAAATGTCCTTCGTGGTCATTGCCTGGTATTAGGCTAATAGACCTGTTCGTGCCGCGGGGGATCAAAGAGCAATTGCCAAATTCCTTTTCTTGATCTACGTTGCACCTTTTAATTAGTCCAAATGAATGCATCAATTAAAGAATCGTCTGTAAACAAAATAACGATTAATTCATCGCTACCAGAAATTAAGGCAACCGGAGACAGGTTTATTTTGCAACTGTTGAACTGTGGCGTAAGAGGGTGCCTGTGATTGAAAACAAAGCCACCCTTGATCTGAGGAGGTACAAGAGCATCCTCGGGAATCGATGCCTGCGACTCATGACGGCAGAAAACAAATCATATCCAACCCTTTCTTCGTGACAGGATGCTCCGTTTGCCAGATTTACCGGGCGGGCTGTGATGCACGCTGCCGAGGAGGAAGGGGGTGTGTACGCGGCGCCAGCTAACGAAGGGCCCCGAATCAAAAGCAGCTCGTCTCCAATCCCCCCAAATCAGCACTTCTTCTCGGTCAAGGCGAAAAGGGCCCTCTCGCCGCCGCTCACTGGATCCACCCTCCGGCTGTCTTCGGTTACCCCATTAAAATTCAAAACTTACACTTCAGAGTAAAGAACAGGAGCCGCAATGGGAGAACAAGGGGCACTTAGCAGCACAAAGTAAATCCACATCGCCACGGTGAAAGCAAGAAAAGGGGGTTAAAAAAGAAGCCATCTCGACACCCCTGAACCCCCTTGTGACATTATTCGAGACCTGTTTGTTTTCGTTGCGAGATAAATTTGCTGATGGTACCTAACCCACCCTGCAGTCTTTGTACTTCTCTCGGTCCAGCCCCCTTATTTCTCCCTCTCCTGACAGCCAACCATGTGGTATTGAGAGTGTGCAGTGAAGTGGGGCTCATGAGGAGCCCCTTGTGTTGAGCTCCAAGGCGTGACTCCCATTCAGCTTTTAGATGCTATACTGCCCTTCTGTCCCAGTGCCCCCTTGTTTTTTTTGTTTTTTTTCCACCCATGGGTTCATCACAACAGTTAACAATGGGTGCAGCCACACAAACACCACCACCACCACCAAGCTGAAGAACTACTACTTGTTAGCAGCTCGGTTGCACATATACATGGATAAGAGAGGTACAAAATCACAACCAGAATATTGTGTTTTTGTTTTTAAAAGGACTCCCACCTCCTGGTGCAACTTCTAGCTGAGTCACCCTTTGAGGCCATCCCGAGCAGCAACACTGTCTCTTAATGTGCCCCTCCTCATCATCCCCCTAGACTTTCACACCTTTGTTTGACAGCTGCTGTCATTCAACTTCAGCTCTTTGTTCAATAAAACAAAAAAAGCTCCAACTGTATATAAGAAAAAAAGGGGGGTAGAATCTACAACGTGTCAGGATTTGAACTTTCCAACTCAGCCTCATTTGGGGAAAAAAAACAAAAAAAAACACAAGTGGACCACGCTTCTATTGTCCAATTGTGTCAGTGGGGCAGTGCGCAACATAAACAACGAGCTGGATAAAAATGTGGAAAGAAGGCACACACACACAACAATCCTCCACAACCAACTCCAAACCCCAATATGTGCATATTTTTTGCATTATTTTCTAAAACAAAAAGCCATCGATTTCAAAGTGAAAGACATTCCTCTCCTCGCCAGCTGCACGTTGCCTTTTTTTGAACAGTCTGGCGCGTCTCAGACGACAAAGGAAGCAAGTGCTCTCTCTCCACAGTGTGTGTGTGAGTCTGACATTGATGGCGTGGATGTTGGAATCATTCGAAAAAGCAAAAAGCAAATGTGTGGAGTGTAAATGATGAGTACATGAGAACTTAGTATAGCAGGAGAGGAGAGGAAGAAAAAAAAAAAAAAAAAGTGGGAGGCTGATGTCTCAAGGGAGTACAAAAAAAAAACACACACACATACACCACTCCCTTTTCTTTTGTCAAATAACACCAGGTAACAGTTAAGAGAACAAAAAAAACAAAGGCGGGATAATGCAGCAGGGATAAAATAAAAAAGCACCAAGTTTTTGGAAGGGAAATAAATTTTGCAAAGCCAGCGGTTTTTTTTTTTTTTTTTTACCTTGTCTCCCCACTATTTCGGCCACATGTTCAGAGCTGGGCACTGGGACGCATTCTGTTATGTTGCAGCCTCGTCCTTTCGTCTCACTTGAGGAGCTCTCGTACAAAGCGCACAACTTGCTCTTCCCACCCAGGATCGCAGTGTCCCCGACACCGACGTTGTTCGTGTGGTTGTGGTGGTGGTTGTTGTTGTTATTACTCCGGTCCTGTACTCCTCCTGTTGTCGGTGGAGCACCTCCACCACCACCACCACCACCGTCCTCTCCTTCCCCACCGAGCCCCAGCAGAGACAACTGGCCCAGCGCGACCCTGAGGGCACGGGAGTCGTCTTCCTCCTCGTCGGGCGGCACCAGGAGACCTTCGCCTCCGAAGCCGGAGCCGGCCAGATCCCCGGCGTAGCCCCCGTTTTTCTCCATGATCCCTGCTAGAACCAGCAGGCTAGGCATGGCTAACAAAAGAGTGTGTGAGACAAAGACAGGGGAAAGAGACTGGAGAAACAGCAAAAAACCCCGTGCCGCCTCCTCCTCCTCCTCCTCTTCCTCCTCCTTCCTCTATTCCCCCCTTTGCGCTAGTCCCTCCCATAGACCGGCCCACTTCTCTCTCCTCTCTCTCCTTTCCGTCACACTGTATGGTCTCTCTCTCTCCGAAAGCTCCCAAGGCAAACGGGACACACACAAGGCCCTCTCGTCTGCACGATAGATGGGTTGGGCGATGTGTTGCTCCACCCAGTCTGGTTTACACAGCTTCACCCTCCGAGCCGAGACAAAACGAGCCGCCCTCCCGTTGTACCATTCCGTCTCAGGTTCCCAAGCCAGTGGCATCCTCCAAAAAAAAAACTGCTGCTATAGAGAAAGGAAGAAAAAGCTACAAGGAAGAATCATCGTTCACCTCAGCTTCAGAAGCTCCAGAAAGCTGCAGTGTTTTTTAGCCCCGAGAACACCGCATTTTATCCGCGACTTATGTAAGAATATAAGGATGTAAACAGTGTCGTATGTGTGAAGGTGCCAGCACAGTGCGCACATGGTCGTCTGAGTGGTGCTGCGTAAAAAAAAGGATGATGTCAACTTTATTATTAAAAAAAAAAAAAAAAAATGCGTTTTTATGAAGGGGATTGGATTTTTGGGAGTAAAGGAGTTTGTGATTTTTTTTTTTTTTTTGGGTTTGGTGTTGGTGGGTTGTGGAGAGGGGGGTCCGCCCACCTCTAATGTAGCCGTGCTTTGCGGCAGGTCACCGCGTTGTTGTCTCCGGCGCCGTTGCGCATGAGGATGTTATGTATAGGAGGGAAAGAGAGAGGGTGTCTAGTGGGTGTCTAGTGGGGGGGAGTGGTGGAGGTGGTGGTGGAGGTGGGGGCTGTATACGAGGAGGAGAAGAGAAAGGGAGTTGTCAGACAGGCGTTGCAGACCCTATGCAGCGGGGGAACATCAGAAAAGCCCTCGCACATTTCCCGTAAAAAAAAAAAAAAAAAAAAAAAGCCAAGGGTTTGCAGCAGCAGCCCCGGTGAACAAAGAACCGCGCCGTTCGGTTCGCGTATAGACTCCCCAAGATGTCCTCGACAGAAACCACGCCTGACGGCATGGTAGTAGTACAACACAAAGACTCAAACTGCAGTAGTACTGTATCATAATAATAATAGTGAGGGAAACATATTAATATAGTTAATGCATATAGTCAGACCTTTTTTTTTTTTTTTAAGATTTTTTCAAACAGGTAACAAAGTACCTTCAACTTCCATTCAATGTTAATAAAATATGGAAATTTACATTTATTTACAATAAATAAATAAAATAAAATTCCTCATATGATATTATTTTCTGACTATTATTATTAGCCTACACTTTGAGGAATCATACAGTGCTTGCAACTGATGTCCATGTTCCAGCTTCCTCAAAAGTGTCAGTCTAACTCAAGCTTAGCCTGTCATTACCATCTGTGCATGTGGTGGGATGTATACAGGGAGTATGTGTTGCGTAAGGCTATATACCTGAATGACAAGGCAAACTCTGGGGGATGTTTGAGGAAAAAATGCTCCACTGCTCCACATGTTTTTATTTCTCCACCTCCACCAGAAAAGAGATACCTGTACATGCATGTGTTTTAGGGAAAACACTGAACTTTCGCTGCGAAATCTCTTGATGTGTTTTGCTTTGTGTTCCCCAAGGGAGGTGTTGAATTTCCTCTGTAGATAGCATGTGCGTTTTAACCCCATCCATTAAATTCAATTTATTATTCCCCATCATATGTGATGTTTCCCCCCCTCACTGTAAACTGGGTGAATGACAAAAACAAAAACACACACAGACAGTCTTCCATTTTGGCTTATATGACAGACTGAGCATGGCATGTGACTCTTCAGCATGAATATTTTAGCATTTCTAGTGAGAACGCCTTCTGCCTTTTAATAACACATAGAAAAGGAGCAACAATATAATCACTAATTTTTTCAAACACCAGGTCCTGGAAATAGAAACAATATAAATGTTGTAATAGCAGGAAGACAGAGCAGGTGTATTTACATGCATAATCACAGTCTAGACGCGCTCTCTGGGTGCCAATCAGGACGGGGTTCGTTCCCTAAGGGTGTGTTACAGATGAGAACTCACAGGGAGACTCCTGGTGTGAGTCCAGGATTAAAACACCCAATAACATGGATACAAAAAATAAAAAAAACAGCAGCAGGAGGAGAACAGGATTGCATGATGCACGAAGGACCAGAGGGTGGACTCAGGAGGTCTGTCCCCAATCCCCCTCCACACCCAAAGGGTTGGGCGAGAGCATGGTCGGGATGGGGGACGAGCACCCCACAAGCCTCTCAGTGGTGCACCGATAATGCCAGTGTGTCCAAGAGGTCGTCTGGATTTCCATTAAAAGGGGTCTGCTGGGAGTCCAGAGCCCCGATCAATACAAAGCATGGATCTGGGATAGTGTTTCCCCCCCTCCTCCGACACACCCCTCTCTGCCTGGATGTTTGCTGTGGCCTGTTGGAGGCCTGATTGGTGTGATGCTGTTGTACCACGCAACCTTTGTGACCCTGAACGAAACCGTCTCTGTGCTCTGAATGGACCACAGCAGGTCTGGTTTCCATTCAGACCTCACTGTCTATAGCTGTGGGCTACAATTGTCATTTGTACACTTGTGTTTCTGTGTGCGTGTGTTAGCTGCGGGATACTTGTGAAACCCAGAGTGCTGAGGTCATGTTACTTGCACATAAAAAAAAACTCTCAATGATCTTGACCATCTGGTCGTCACAGTTTCTCTTTTTTCCTCCCCTGATGAAAGGCTGACTGGCATCTTTGGGGAGATGCTGTGGTTTACGGTGCTGCAGAGACACAACCTCTTTGTCCAAGAGCCCGTGCAAGTATCGCCTCCACCTATATGGACAGTGTCTGTCCCTCAAAGAGTACAGGCTTAATAGGCTGTAAAGACATGTCTCAGAATCCCAAAAGGACATCCCTTTGACTTCCATGGCCAGATGTCCTTTTCAAGACTTTTCTGGTGCCCCGCTGTCACTTGAATGAGGCTTCTGCGAGCACAAAGGGACATGTTGGCTAAGCACCACGTGCTGATGCCACAGTGAGCGGGCTCTCAGGGATGATGTAAGACCTCATGCAAATGATACCACATCTTGTGCTCATAAGCTGACGAGAGCCCCGGAGTCGATCAGCTGACCAGATGAAACACTGAATCCAGCGGGCCACTTTGTGTTTGGGGGTTTCCCTCCTCTAATTGTTTTTTTACTTTTATTTGTTTAATAAAATAAAACAACAATAGCAAACAATAGTTCAATAAAACTGAGAGAAAGTGGTTAAAGAGCTAGTGGTGGAGAACAATTAAAATGCAAAAACCTCATCTAGTTAAAGCTACTGAGTGTTTCTTTCAGTGCTGCCAGATTGGGCTGGTTTCCGCCCAGTTGGGTTATTTTTGATTAAGTCAGGCTGGGAAAATAGTGTTAGGCTGGTTGATGAAATTTGGGCTGCTTTTGTCAACATTTGGTGGCAGTGCTGGCTCTCGCCCTTTTGGTGCCCTAGGCGAAATTGGGATTTGCGCTGCCGCTGCTCTAGGGTTAGGGTCCAACCCCCCAGAACCATAACCCCATAGCTCCATGAACCGCAACACACATCAGACATCACAATGGTTTTAAGACAAGATTTTTAATTTCACAAGTAACTGTTTTTATTATGATATAAATAAACAACTGGTCCTTGATATTGTTGGCTTCAAAGTGTTTAGTCAGTTTCACTACAATTTACACTTTTAATAACAAATAAGTGCGGTCGGGCGGATGAAAAAGTGTGAAAAAGAGAGTAACATGGGTGAAAAGTTTATTTCTTTCTTTCTATATTTATTTGTTAATTTGTTACCTCAATGCAGAAAATTATTTTATTTTAATTTTTATATTTATTTTTATTTTTATTTTTATTTTTATTTTTATTAATTTTTTTATGAGGGTGACCAGCACCCTCCAGAAGGTGGCGAACTGGGCGACCGCCTATATGGCCTTTGCCTTAAGTCACCCCTGTTTGTGAAAACAATATTACCAAACAAGCTGTCATTTTGTGTTCAAAAACAGAGATACAAAATTCAGTAAACTTCATTGTGTCCACTCACTCATATTGACTCATTTAATTTGAGGAATATTTGATTGACATGAGTTGTATTCAATGGTCGTTAGGGATAACGGAGGATCTACTTACCTTGACGTCATCATCCTTGACATTGACATGGCAATCTGTGTATTTGGTTGTCTGACTGCACTCTTTGTTGGTTTCGATAGCCTATTTATCTAACATTTTATCTTTGGTTATTTGGTGCAGATATGAAGCGTTGTATGCTTATGATGCGTTTTCTATTGCGCATACGTTTCTGGCAAGGTTATGATTTGGGCTGGTCTTTATTGAATTGGGCTGGTTGGAAGTTGTGATTGGGCTGGAGACTGGCAATCTGATCTGGCAACACTGGTTTCGTTCTGCAGGTTGACCATAATGCAGGGACCCAGATAATGAGACCTTCTCGTCCCAAACTTTGCTCCATCTTTGGGGTAAATCAGCAAAAATCACAACATGAAGCTCTACTTTTAATACCAAAGAAATGAGACCGCTGAAAGTGTTGTTGTATGCCCAACTTTGATTGTTTTTTAATGCTACAATGATTATACCACAGTGATTATTTTCATTATTGATTAATCTATTTGTTTATTTTATTAGTAGCGCTGTCAATCGATTAAAATAGTTCATCGTGATTAATCGCAAATTAATCAAATTTTTTTATCTGTCCAAAATGTACCTTAAAGGGAGATTTGTCAGGTATTTAATACTCTTATTAATATGGGAGTGGACAAATAAGCATGCTTTATGCAAATGTATGTATATATTTATTATTGTAAATCAATTAACAACACAAAACAATGATAGATATTGTCCAGAAACCCTCACAGGTACTGCATTTAGCATAAAAAATATGCTCGAATCATAACATGTCAAACTGCAGCCCAACAGGCAACAACAGCTGTCAGTGTGTCAGTGTGCTGACTTGACTATGACTTGCAAACTGCATGTGATTATCATAAAGTGTGCATGTCTGTAAAGGGGAGACTCGTGGGTACCCAGAGAACCCATTTACATTCACATATCTGGAGGTCAGAGGTCAAGGGACCCCTTTGAAAATGACCATGCCTTCTACCTTTTAAACTGAGCCCGCTACAACCTAAAAATTGCAAATTGCGTTAATGCGTTAAAGAAATTAGTGGCGTTATAACAAATTTGATTTAACACGTTATTATTACGTTAACTTTGGCAGCCCAATTTATTAATGTTAATCACTTAGTCTATAAATGGTGGAAGAATAGTGTAAATGCTAATCACAGTTTCCCTGAGCCTAAACTGACATGTTCAAATTGCTTGTTTTGTCCAAAACCCAAAGATATTTGATTTAAAATGATATGAAACAGAAAAAAAACCAGCAAATCTGAGAAGCCGGAGCCAGATAATGTTTGACAAATGTACTTATTTAAAGGTATAATCAATTATGAAAATCATTCTGGATCAATTTTGTGATTGTTATCAATTAATTGTTGCAGCAAATCCTTTGGTTCAACAAACACATCTGCACTTTCTCCGTCGTCAAACTCGCTGCACACACAAACACACACAAGTACAGCTTCTCCTCACCCGCTGTGAAAATATCTGTGTGCATATGAAGCTGTTGACTCTCTCACACATACACACTCTCACCTCGCCCTCTAACAACAAACACACACACACACATGCACTGAGATGTTGTGATTGGGAGAGCTGGTGTCAGCTGGGAATATGAGTCAGGTAGTATGACTTCATAGCTTTTTACAGGGTATTAGGTCATCTCTCTCAACCCCACCCCACCCCACCCCCCTCCGTCTCTCTAATCACATTGATGCTGTACAGCCAGTGACACGCCTAGTGATGAGTAAGGCTCACCTCACCGCTTGCTTCCCGTATGGCGGTGATCTCACACGCGTCACAGAAAGCTTTGAACTCAAGACTCCTGCTTGGCCTTCGTTATAATCTTGGCGTTCAGTTCTCTTTTGCAGACAGTGTGTCAGTTGGTGTGGATGTTGTGTTTACTGTACACAATGAAAGATTGCATTTTTTTTTTAATCTGCAAAAGGATTTTTGAGTCACTGGATCAGTATTGTGCTGTAAAATTACTGATTTGGTCACATTTGAATTACGGAAATCACTGAATTATGATGTCTTGTTAGAAATAAACTCTCACACTTGATTAGACGTGATGCAGCTTTAATGCACTTTAAGATATATATTTGTTTTCTATCAGATAAAATGCAAAGTAGATACGCTTTAAAACCATTAATGTCATTGTCAGACATGCATCATCAGTGATGAATCTGCTTTACTTGAGTATTTACATTTAACACCATTGGTGGAAAGTAACTTAATACATTTACTCAAGTGTTGCATACTTATAAGTACAGTTCCGAGGTATTTGTACTTTACTTCTTCTCACTTACTTCTGCTTCTTTTCACTTCTATTCCATTACATGTTGTTCTTTTTATTTCACAACATTTTTTCAATATCAGTTTATAGAATAAGACACATTGTTTTAGATTAAATTACCCAAGAGAATATAAAATAGTTAAATTATCTCCACTTTTAACAACAATCTATATAAAATACTACACTCTGGAAGGGCCATTATATGAAGCTTATGCGTAAATTCAGTCAGGAAGACTTGGGGTGCAATCTCATTCATTCTCATTTATTCTCTCATGGGCTATTAATATGTCAGCTGATTATGGGTGTCTCTCTTTTCAGTGACCAATCAGATCTTGCCATTATCTCCCTAAACCAATCACATTGCTGCTGACAAAAGTTTAAAAACTGTTCTCCTCTATGCTGTTTGCAGTGTCAGTCATCCAATTCATATGAGTCTCTCCTGATTGAAATGCCCCTTCTGTATACTTTTGATACGCTAAGTACATTTTGTTGCTAGTATTTACTTAAGCAAACTTTTGAATAGAGGATATTTTACATTGTGATATTTCTACTTTCACTTACTGTAACTACTTTAACTCCTTTATTTCAGAAGGTAGTTTTGTGCTTTACACTCCACTACATTTATCTGATTGCTATATTTAAAGCAGCAGTGGGTAGAAATGGAGCAAATATGATTTAAAAAAAGTTATTTTTATAAAACGGTCACTATATCCAGACAGTAATGCATGAGACAGGAAAAACATCATGTGCCTCTCTGTCCTCTGGTGTCCTCCGGTGTCCTCCGGTGTACTCCGGTGTACTCCGGTGTACTCCGGTGTACTCCGGTGCTTCTAATGGCATCTGCAAGATTTCACAGACTGGAGGAAAACAACCAATCAGAGCAGAGCTGGAGCCTTGCCGTCTCTGAGCAGCTGTCAATCACTCGCAAACTCTGATGAAACGGTCAAACTAGACAGCGCTGATCAAATATGAATCAATATTCTGTTACTGTAATGCCTATTTCTCGCCTCAAATGTTTTCAGAAACTGAAAAAGAAAAGTGTACTGTTTAGCTGTAAAACGAGAATGTTGTGACCCAACAGCCATGTTGAGATCAGTTGAGGAAATACCAAGCACCGCCCACCAGCCGGCCAAAGTCTCCCATCACTTACTAGATCTTTTAAAGCCTGAGAACAGAGCCATGCAGAAGTCTAGTTTTCTCTCAGAAGACTTGAATTATAATATGCTGAAAGGTTATTATGGATTTTTTGCCCAATTATGCCAAAAATATTTTGCCTACTGCAGGTTTAATTACAACAATAAAATGTTGTTTGCATATTAATGCATGTATAATAGTACACTCTGGAAGGGCCTTTATGTCCCTTCTGTGTACTTTTGGTACTTTAAGTACATTTTACTGCTAGTAGGGCTGCCCCCTCTTAGATTAACATTAGATCTGTCAACTAATCAATCATTTCAGTCTTAATTGACTAAGAAGTCTTTGTTCGATAAGTCGTAAAAGGTCAATTTCTCCATACAGTTTATTTCGTTTACAATTTCACTCCATTAATCCTTTGTTGGAGGATTTGGCTGCAGCCATTTCTCTAGTATTTTAAAGATATATTCATCCTTAGCCATGACTTTGTCTGGGATTGTCTGGCCAGGTATAATGTGTCAAAAGAGCAATCAAATGAAAATGGTCAGACATTATTTACCCACACTGCCTCCAGCATTCATCCTGCCCCTGATAACCTCTTTGAATAAACTGAACTCAAGTAAATTGAATTGAATTGAGCTGACAAAATTAAATATAATTAGCTCCCGCTTGACCAGCTACAACATTAAAATGGTGGTAATAATAATCAATAATGTAGTATATACTGTATATGATGACACCCTGAAAGGGTCAATTCAGCATAATAAGTACTTCTTCCGCAACTGTAAAAAAAAGATTGGTGTTTTTGATTACACTATTATTATTATTATTATTATTATTATTATTATTATTATTATTACAACAGAAACATGTTTACTGTTTGAAAGCTACCCCTGTGACTGTGGTTCTCAAGGTGCTTTTTGTGGGTTTGGTCGTCCTAATGGTAACTTTTTGTGGGGTGCAGTCTTGTACCAAAGCATCACCATATGAACATCTTTATTAGTTGAGTTATGCAATAATTTCAGAGTTACAGAAGACAAGCTAATACTGCCCTGAAGGTGCATTTCCAGTACCAGAGGCTACAATCACAGCACATTCTCAAGCTTTGTTTTCTCTTCATCCCGATGCCTCCAAGTGACCCACAGTCCTGCTCCATCATTTATGAACACTATGAATGTAAACAAACCATTTACAGCTCAGTAACATGGGTCATGTAAAATTCATGCTCAGCTGTTACATAATGATAAGCATATCCACGAAGAGCGCTGTAAAATATCTCCAGCCAGCACACTTGAGTTGTATTTAATTTGTGTGTGTGTGTGTTTTTGTTTGTGTTTAGAATGAGTTTGGGATCACGGGGAATTAAACTGACTGCACTATTCAACTGGGCCATCTGTACGGCTTGATAGTGGCAGTCATGCTGGTATAGTTGCCTTGAGGAATAGCTGTATGGCGCTTCCTGGCAGCCGCTTTAATTAAATTATCAATTCATGTGAAACCCAGCTCAGGTCAGTGTATCAATCATTGCCAAAGTGGGTCCAAGTGTATTGATAATGTTGGTAAACAGGTATCTGAATGTATATATATATATATATATATATATATATATATATACACACACCCCACTTTAGGAGTGGATGTCTTTGCAGCTAGTACAGTATAAAGGGGGAAACAGTTACGTGACCAATAACTTTTTTTTATATACATATATATGTATATATATATATATGTGTATATATATATACACATATATATATACATATACTGCATATACACACATATATACATATATTACTTGTATAATATATAATAAGAAAATAAAAACATATATATGTATATATATAATAATAATCAAACATGTAATAAATAAATATATATGTATATATATGAACAAAATAAAAACATATATTCATTAATTATTATTTTTTATTTTTATATTATTATTATTTATATATTAATATATATTTTATATATTATTTTATTTTATTTATATATATATATATATATATATATATATATATATATATATATTAGGATTTTCAGTGAAGACACTAAAAAGTCCAAATAATCCAAATAAATAAATAAATAAATAAATATGTTTTTCCACCAGCCTTCACTGAAAATCTTCACCACCAGTTAAATAATAAAATAATAACCTCAGTAGGACGCGGACCAGAGCGTTAATAGTGGCCGCCAGGTGGCGCCGATAGGCTGCATTGTAATTAGCAGAGATTGGCAGTGAGGACTAATCAAGTGTGTTGATTTGCAGGTGGCTGCCTGTCTATCTGCTGCTGCTCGGCTCAGAGGAGTTCACCACCACCGGTCTGTTGAAAGAAGAACCGGCCCAGTGGATAATATCATGATTAACTCGACTGTGGACATTTTGAAAGGTCAATAAGGAAAGGAGAGGAGGAGGAAAGGAGGAGGACGTGTCTTAAACGACTGCAGAGAAGCTTTTCCACAGAGAGAGACGGTAAGACTGTTGATTCAACAATGTGTCGCAGTGTAAAGAGCTGCAAGCTGTTGTACTTTGTGTTGTTGTTGTTGTTGTTGCTGTTTTTATAAAGGAGACGAGCAGACAGGGTGATGAACTAACTCATGAACTCAATGACCGATGTTCAGAGATATATCAGCCACTTGGAAGCAGCAGTTCAGTGAGTCAGCCAGTGGAGGGCGCTTCTAGCTTCTCCTCTGTGCTTGTTGTGAATGGATGAGAGGTGACAGACAGACAGACAGACAGCAGGGGGTGCCAGAGAGGCGCAGCATCACACATCTGCAGCATCACACATCTGCAGCATCATTCATGAGGAGAGAGGAGACTGTACAGACACCCAGCAGGTAGAGGTACACCCAGTGGTGGAAGAAGTACTCACATCATTTACTCAAGTAAAAGCACTAATAATACCCCACTGTGGAAATACTCCAATAAATAAAAGTCCTGTAAGTATCAGTAAAATATACTTAAAGTATCAGAAGTCTCAAATTCAAATAAGCTTTATTGGCATGAATGTTAAGGTTACATTATTGCCAGAGCGAAATACATATGTTGATATATTAAGGAATAATTACATTTCACAAGAAATAATCACAATCACGATACACCAAATACATTTTAAATATACATTAAATATACTGCTCCGGGTTACATGTCAATGTGTCCTTGAGGAAGACACTTAACCCCAAATTGCTCCCGAAGGCATAGCCATCGGTGTGTGAATGAGTATTTAGATTAGACATACATGTACTTACATGTAGTGTAAAGAGCTTTGAGTGGTCGGAAGACTAGAAAAGCGCTGTATAAATACAAGTCCATTTACCATTTACATTCTTTTACAGATGTAGTTAATCAGAAACATGTTCGGAGCTTTTAGCACCTCTTATTGTATTTCAACAGTCAACACATTTTGCAGCTAATATTGCACATTGATTTTTCTCCCCACATAAGTATGGTATTTTCTGAGGAGCGGGGAGACGGATGAACTCAGGATATATGTTATTTATCTTTTCAAAGAAAGCATCTCTCACATCCTTATATTTTTCACAGCACAGTAAGAAGTGAGATTCTGTCTCCACCTCATTGTGCAGTAAAATGTTCCCTGTCAGTGTTTTACTATCATAAATTATGTTTCTGGATTAATATTACTGCAGCATTAATGAATGTGTTTGTTTTCACTGCATTTTACTGCTCTATATGTTTAAGGTTGAGCTAATTTTAACTCCCTTTATATATTGTTGAGTAGTTTATAGTTCTATAAGATCATTAGATTGTAAGATTACAATTCTTTATCCCCCTTTCTGTCCAGTGCAAAACTGCAAATCTCCAAATTTGTTTCTGACACCATGACCATGAAATGTTGACTTTGTAGAGATACTACAAACATGATGATGATCTTATAGACCATGATGCATTGCTGTAAATTAAACTAGCTAACAGGATATAAAAAGAGCGAAACACATCTACAGCAGTAAAATGCAACATAATGAAGCAGTAATATTAATCCATAAACATGATATATAATAGTAAAACTCTGACAGGGAACATTGGTTTTGTACTTTTACTTTCGATACTTGACTTGAAAACATGTGAGCCTTTCCTTTACAGCACATTTCATACAGGGTAGAGCAATTCAAACGGCTCTGCAGGTGACTGACTAGCTGATAATAAAACAATACGAATATAAACCGTAAAACAACTGGAGACTAACGCACACAAGGAATAAAGATAATGAAATATAATTATAAAAATAGAATAGATAAAAAATAGATTACAAGAACACATGGGGCTTATTCTGCCTCTTTTATATTTACTGTTGGGTGGTTGAATGATTTATATGCTCATTATAGAGCTTCAACGAGTAATCAATTAGATTTCAACTATTCAATTTATCGCCAACTATTTTGATAATCAATGAATCGGTTTGAGTCTTTTTTTAAGGAAAAAAAAAGTTAAAATTCTCTGATTGCAGCTTCTTAAATGTGAATATTTTCTGGTTTCTTTCGTCCTCTATGACAATAATCTGAATATCTTTGAGTTGTGGACAAAACAAGACATTTGAGGACGTCATCTTGGGCGTTGGGAAACACTAGTCGACGTTTTTCAGACATTTTATAGACCAAACAACTAATAAAGGGACTCTCTGCAAGAATCAGAAATTGCTTGTTAACAGTGACACCTGTGGCCGTCACGTCTACGACGGTCAGCGTCCTGTTGCTCGTGCTCGCACTACCGACACACGAGAATGAATGTGATTGACAGGCATCATGTTGATTACCGTTAGCAACATTAGCAGCTAAAACTACGATATCACTCTATATTTCACATGCTTGGCAGTAATGTTAGCTGACCAAACGAAGGTCCTTCCATGAATCGATGTTGATCCTAATGTCAACTTTTCCTGCTTCAGCGTCCCGACTTTGGTCGGAGAGAACAGGGGAGACACCGGAGTTTTGGTCTCCTGGGCCGAATATATAGATATATATAAATATATATATATATATATATATAAATATATACTTCTATAGAGAAGTATAAAATAGCATAAAATTCAAATAATTAAGCAAAGTACGAGTACTTCAGAGTTGTAGTTATGTCCTGAGGTAGATTAGTTATTTTCCACAACTCAGTCGTATTTTTACTTTATTGACAAAATTGTAATTGCTGGTGGAAACAGATGTGGCTCCAGAGGTGAGATTGCTCACCGCTGTAAAATCACATAGATATGATTTTCCAGCCCAGAGTAGTTGAGGATTATTGGGTCTAGGTTTGGGTATTCTGCCCCGTTTACAGCTTCCTCATCTCTCTCCTGGGACAGGTAATTTCCTGGTGTTTGCTGATTGAAGTAACAAGACAAGTTTCTGAAGTTTGTGGTTTATATCTGTTTAGACGCGCTCAAGATCTCTCATCAGAGATAACACATTGTGTTGCCCGAACTCAGCAATATTCAGTCCACATTATGAAAAATTATAAAAATGAATTTGCATAAGCCCAAAGGCTGCCGTGATCATGTTGAGAGTAATTTGCATGGTAAGCAAAGCAAAGGCTCACAAAGGCAACGGTACACAATATCAAACTAATGTTTAGCTTTACTTTGAAAAGCGAACAGAGGTCTGAAGAACAGGCTCTTGTGCGTTGGACAGAGATACGCTAACAGTCTTTTATTAATGATTAATGCACATTGTGTGAACAATGGTCTCTTGAACTGCAGAGATAACAGTGAGAGAGACTGCTTTACAATTATAGCGGCCGCTGCTGCTGAGGTACAAAGCACACTCAAGGACAGTTGACGTGTTTCTGAGTATACTGACTGCTGGCTTTTCAAATGAAAGATTAATGTGTCTGTGAACTGTTAGGTTGTTCAAATTAGTCATCTTTGTTTTCGTTATCTGAATCAATACATGAGATATACTGTACAGGAAATGGAGAAAAGGTGATAAGGGAGGGAAAGGAGGAGCTGCTCCTGAGGTTTTGAAACTGGATTGGGTGCATTGTGTATAGTGGCCTTGTTACTTTAAAAACCTTCTTAAACAGTTCCCCTCCCACTCCAAATATTCTCACGCTGAGTCCTTCTTTGTCATTGCCCTTTCTCTCCCAGGAGAGCAAAAAGCCAGTGGCTCATAATGGAGGAATAAAACCTCTTGATTGCACAACGGCCACGCCTTGTTTTTAGCTGCCGGGTTGTTGGAATGTCATGAAGGCAGAAAGAGAGAGAGAGAGAAGGGAGGAGGAGAGCTGACTGCTAACACATTGTTCAGTACTACTTGTCTCGTATCGTGAGTTGCATCACAGTCTGTCACGCCTCCTCCCGTCTTCCTGCTTGATGAGTGCATCTGGGATTTTAGACTCCAAAAGACTCGAATGCATCGGCAGTTGAAAAGTGATGGTTGACTTTTTGAATTTGCCACATTTCATAATTTAAAGTAGGGCTGATGCGATGATAATTATTGGCTCAACATTGTGATATGCGATATTATTGCCTTTTTTTTTTTTGCAAATTATCTAATTTATTCTGACTTTAGTGCTATATAAATAAGATTTATTGTTAGGCTATGATTAAAGGTACTGTTTGTTACTTCTTACACGTATAAATCAGGTCAGTGTCCCATGCGTGTTTGCGTGTGGCTACACTGCTCTAACACAAACTACACGGAAGCACCAAAACCGCAAAGTTATATCTAGTGAAGCCCGTCTTGCAAAACAGTGTTAACTCTTCCTGCTCCAGCCCTCCGACTACGACCAGAAGACACAGGGGAGACTGTAGCTTTGGTCTCCAGGGCTGGAGTCGATGCTGCTCTGCTCCTCTGCCTGCCAGAGGTCTGCCTGCTCGTTCTCACTCGCTCCACCTCTCACGTGCATGCGCGCACACTGCACACTGCAGAAGACGGGAGGCTGAAGCAGGAAACACTAAGATCAGCACTGATTCATGGAGAGACCTTCGTCTTTAAAGCAGCATCCTAATAATCAACAACAGTTATTAACTTTCTATTTTTGTATCTATTTCAAAAACGTGCTGCATGTTGTATTGTTGCATGTTTCACTCAGCGTACGTAGGACAGTAATAAGAGCAGAGATCCAACAGTTGGAAATACATCACTGCAAATTATGGGAAAAAAATGCTAACAAGTATTTAGGCGTAATGAGGGCAAAAGATAAATGCTGATAAGCAGAGCGTTTTGAAACCATGAGTTCATTATCACAGATTCGTTCTATAATCTGGGAAACATGTCGATTATCGCTCCTTTCTGTTTCGGAGAACTTGTCTCATATTTGAGCATCTCTCGATTTGATCAGGGCTGCAATGATTATTTTCATTGTCGATTATTCTTTCGATTTATCGATTAGTTGTTTGGTCTATAAAATCTCAGGAAATGGTGAAAAATGGGAAAAATTAAAAATGACTGTCATAGAGGAGTAAAGAAACCAGAAAATATTCACATTTAAAAAGCTGGAATCAGAGAATTTTGACTTTTTTTTCTTCTTGAAAATAGTTGGCGATTAATTCAGTAGTGGAAAGATGGAGAAAATCCATCATCAATCATTTCGACTGATATTGTAATTGCAATATGATTTGCGATATTAGAGGGAATAATATTTTTTTACGTAATTATTATCATTTTGACTGAAAGCATTTTGACTGAAAGCATTTTGACTGTGGTGCTGCAGGACGTCTGCAGCACCACAATATTTAATTTAAAATTGTCTTTTTAGACACACATTTCACCTTTTCACAAATATTGCGCCTCCTGAGATTTGTAAATTGCAGTAAGCCATGTTGTGATTTCAATAAAACTTCTATTAATTGTGCAGCCCTAGTTGACAACTAATCGATTAATCGTTGCAGCTCTAGATTTGATTATTGTTGTTGCTCACAGACAGCACAGGGAAAGGCCAGGCAGTTTTGGAGAGTCGTAGAAAAGCTTGTTGGAGAGAGATGTTTGGGCTGCCAGCCAGGCATTCTTGTCTTAGTGTGACTTCCATGGAAACACACAAACTTAGGATGGAAAGACAAAGAGAGAGAGAGAGAGAGGGAGAGGGAGGTAGAGGTAGAGAGGAGGAGGTGAACAAGTGAGCTGTTTGTAGAGAGATGTGTGACGCAGAGATTCAGAGGCTGACGGCTCCTTTCCACTGGAAGGCCACACTGAAGCCAGGATACTCCCTTCGCCACTGGGCCTGCCCCATGCCCAAAAACAGAGATGCTGTCTTGCCCCTTGTTTAACCACATGCACTCACACACACATGAATAGACTAACCTCCATTTCCATGGTGAGGATATACACACATACGCACACACAGATGCAGAAACCGTCTTTTTCCCCTGCATCAGAACTTGATTGGACCTGTGACTCCATTAACTCCACCCCGAGGAAATAAATATAAGACCAGAATCAACCCGGTTTTGAGTGTCAGACCTTTGGACATCCAAGATGACTTGGGGGAATTCTTCTATCACTCACTGGGAATATGATACAAAAGATTTCTGGACCTTTTTCCTCTTTGGATTCAGTGGACAAGCTGGCTGACAGCTTATTTTTCATGCCATGGATAACTGCACAACACCGCTATGTGAGGTGATTACCATGTACTTTGGACTTGTTTGATTACCTCGTGATGTAGTGTGTGCCAAGGTCGTCTCTGCTTCTTTCTGAAGCATTTTTCCTTTTTGCTCTTTAAAAGTGAAACAGATATTCTTCCTTGCTTAGGCCGTCACGGTTGCTTTCAACCTGAAAAGTGTATTGTTCATAGCTGCAGGGTGGAGCAGGGTGAGATCCGCACATTCACACACTTTCACCCACCTGGGAGCTGTTCAGTATCATCGGTGTCACTGCGTTTTATTGACAGACCACTTGCACCAGTCGCTGAGGTCAGTCAGTCTGCGAGGGCGCTATGTGAGTGAAATGAGAAAGGAAAAGATAGGGCCAGTGCAGGGAGAGATAAAGCTCAGCAGCTGCTCTGAGTGTGTGTGCGTGTGTGTGTGTGTACACAGTCTGTCTAGCCTGACTCCTCCTCGCCGCCCCACCCTCCCCTCTCTCTGCGCTCCCGCCCCCTCTCTCCCTCTTCAGCAGTAGGTACATGTGCGGTGAGCGACAGCTAGGAGAGCAGTTCAGGGCACGAGCCAAAGGCGCACACACCCACTAGCAGAGAGCAAGGCTGCATTATTCAACGGATCCTCTTCTCTCTACGCTCCTCTGGGGTATGGCACACACACACACACTCACAGCAGCTCACACACACTCACAGCGCGCAGATAAACTTCTAGAAAGGTCCTGTACTTTCACTTTTAGTCCCTTCAGCAGGCTGAAGTCGAGAGGTTCCCACACAGCCGAGGTAAGGATCAGAGAGTCTGCTCAGATTTCTGTCTCCCTCTGAGACTTCATGTGTTTTGTTCCACTGATAGATAGACAGCGCTACAGATAATGTGCTCATCATACAGTGCTTGTTTAACAGCTCAGAGTTATTGTCATTTTGTCAGGGAGCGGGTGTGGAATAACTTTTAAAAAGTTGTAGCCCATTTTACCGCCTGCTGTTCTGGAAGAGTGGAACACCTGTTAACGCTCGCCACATTTCGGGAGCGTAAAGTGGATGCTTCATTTATTCAAAGTTAAGGCCAGAGAGTACTTGTGAGTGTATGGGTCTGCTCCTGTGGGCGTGTGCACACGCTATCATGTGCATGCTTGTGTGCGCCATCCCACCCACATGGGCGTGCATGTCCTTGTGTGCACTTTTGGTAATGGGGCGGTGGAGGGGAGGACGGTAAAGTCCACCCACTGCTGAACCAAATGGAGTAGGCTTTCCCGCCGTTCAGTGATGAAGGGCCGAGATTAAGTTTTGATTAAGTCTCACCTGTTTAGCCACAGTTGATGATAACAATACTGATATGTTTATTAAAATTGTTGAAGGCCACATCCATAATTGCTAATATGGAAGATAACGTAGTCCTTTTGCATTGTTTTTTTATTCAGTGATTTATCAGATTTACACCTTGAAAAGTTTGCGTACATCTGCCATGTTGGATGCATAGTCCAGTCAAGATTTCAAAGAGGATCATTTTCCTTTCCCCCCATGTTTTCACCCTCCTGCACTCTTTCATTCATTCTCCTGTTAGCACACATCTGAAGCGGATATACCGTATGTCCTTATCAGGGCATATTGCTGCATTTGTTGATATTATGAGTCAACACTTTGGTATTACCATTGGTGCTGGTGCAAGTGGTTGTGTGCGAGATGATCACTGATGTGGAAGCAATAAGAAGCTTTTTTTTCTTGTGTGGTTTGCCTCCATTTCACCAGAAAGTCTGTGGAGAGCAGAGAAGGAGTTTGTTTTCATTTATTTTGGTGTCCCTGGCTACGGCTGCATATTCTAAGAGTCATTATAAAATGTTTTAATTGCCTCGCGAGTGAGCGGAAGGTGCGGGTTGATTGTTTCGTGGGAAATATGTTTGCTCAGGAGGGAACTGCAGAAAATGGCTTAACTGCTCCTACAACAATTTAATGGAGTCGGAGGAGAGAACAGCGAGGCATATGTTGCGACCGTGTGTTACACTTTGCAGTGGAAATACCAGTGTGAATAAGGGACGTTATCAGGAGCACTAAAAGCAGGGAAAGGGCAGGAAAACTGTAGCACCTTCTTTTATACAACAATGAGGGTTTTGTATCCAGAAAAGTCCCTAAAAAAACAAGAGATACAAATTCCTGTGAATGAGCTCTGCCTCTGCTAATTACTTTTAATAGCAATTGAGATACAGCAGAGGGTGGGTATTAAATGAAGTTTTATAGATGTACTGACTGACTGTGGAATCCTGGAACATTATCATGCAGGTCTGTGAGCAGACCCAGCACTGAAGGCGGGCTGCCCAGACAAGGATCAGGGTTACGCAAGACTGGAACATTTCTGCACTATAACCGCCATTAAAGTTTAACGTGTGATTCAACCCATGATTTGGTGCACTGCGTTTCCAGTGAGGGCAGATACTGTAGTTTTCATTAACTCTCCTTCCTCCCCCACAGCCAGTGACTCACCCCCTCTGCACTTCTTGCTGAGCCATTATTACCATGGAAACCCCGAGCCAGAAACGCGCCAGCCGCGGCGGCACCGTCTCACCGGCCCGCATCACCAGGCTGCAGGAGAAGGAGGACATGATCAACCTCAATGACCGGCTGGCCGTCTACATCGACAAGGTGCGCTCGCTGGAGTCGGAGAACGCCGGGCTGCGCCTGCGCATCACCGAGTCGGAGTCCTCCATGACCCGCGACCAGTCGGGCATTAAGGCGGCCTACGAGGCAGAGCTGGCCGACGCCCGCAAGACCCTGGACCAGGTGGCCAAGGATCGAGCGCGCATGCAGCTGGAGCTGAGCAAGCTGAGGGAGGAGTACAAGGAGCTCAAAGCCAGGTAGGAGGAGCACTTTGGGGGCGGAGCTAGAAAGGGAGTGGCTTTGTTAGTAGTTGTAATTGGTATTTTGTGCATCTCATATAATTTCTGTTAAATGCATTAGCATAAAACAGACTTTCATGCGGTCATACTTCAGAGTCTGCAGAAGCACCAGGAGCCATCCATAAATCTTTCACGTTGTGTTGCACTAATGAAGACATAACATTTATTTGCTGTTATCTGGTTCAACTGCCTTTTTGGCAACTGATCCCACAGTGACTTGGTAACGTTCCTGTTGCATGAGTCACATTACACGCCAGTAATGTTTACTTTGTAGCACGGTACAAAATGATCATTCAGATAAATCGTTGTTTTGGAAAACAGAGTTAAGCCGCAAAGGTAAGATGAGAATAAATTACATGTGACATCATTTATGGTAACGTTATTATGGTATTACATTATGTTCCTTTACGTGCTTTGGCACATCCACCGGTGCAGGTTTGTTCTGGCATTTGTGTTCCTTTTTTTTAAAATGAACATTATTCATAATGTTCCAAAGCCATCAGCATTTCAGCTTGGAGTGAGAGGCTTTCTGTTCTTTATTGTGTTTCCAAAACATCTCAGAGTAGTGGTTAAGACGGCGCTGCAGTCAAAGCAACTGAATGTGGTAATTTTACCTTTTTGTGCTGTGATGCCTCCAGTTCACACCTGTTGTTCAGTGCAACTGCGGTGGTGCAACACCCTAATTTTCTACCAGGAATGCCACGTGGAGCGTGCAGCCATACCCAACATTAGCTCCGTAGATTACATTCCTGGCGGTTGAGTTTGTATGACTTGTCAGTTAAGTCACATTTAGCCACGGGGGATGTTAGAAATGACACACCTCCACCCAAACGGGCTACACCTTTAACACACAGCCTGCTCTGTTACTGCCCTGATGACAGAGTGTCTTTCATTGCCGTGTTTGACACCACTCAGCTGCATAAAGCTCTATGTGATAATACAGCCCAGTATTGGCACTGTGGACAGAAGCTTAGAATTCACATCTGTTGCACTTTTAATGGAGTTAGATCATCAACATGCTGCCTGGTGTTCACAGATCACGGTGGATCAAGAAACATGTGGAGTAGTAACATATCTAACTATAAAGCTAGGAGCCTCTGTTTGTCTGTGTGTACATGTGTGTGTCCTTCACATATCTCGAGACCCGTTCATCCAATCTACTTCACAGTTAGTGGATGTATTATTGGGGGTACCCAAGGGAGTGCAGTGTCGAATTTGGTCCAATTTGGACATACAACTCATTCAATATTAATAAACTTTGAATAAACAAGCGGGGGCGGGGCTTCAGGGCTCTGCGCACTGAGTCCAGCATGTCGTCTGCAGCGGGCAGACCGCGGCTCATTGACTGCAGTTTACTTTTGCTTCTGGATGCTGGATATAATAACGTTGCAACCAAATTCTTCCTCACGTACCTGTAGTCAATGAGCAATGAGCGGTTCTCGAAAGCTCTGCAAACAGCACTTCAGAGGGCCAAGCAATCGGCCCGTTCTTAACGGCTGAATGGCCATGCCCCGAACGGCCACACCCCGAATGTCCACGCCCCAAATTTCTATTCACTACAAACAAACAAAAATGCTTTGTCACATCGATCAAATTAAAAGTTAATATTTTACTACAGTAGGAAGTAGTAAGTCCAATAAAAGTGACCTGATGCTTTTAAGCCAACTTGGCACTGAAGCGGTGTGTCTGCGGAGGGTAATAAATGATTAACTTCAGGCGGTGTGGTGTTAAAAGTGTGCAATTATATTACTCCTACTATCTCTTTTGAGATGTATCTCAGAGTTTGTTGTCGGTATTTTCCTCAGCCGTGATTACAGCTACTTAGGTGAACGTCTGCAGATCAGACTGCTGCTGCTGTACGCCTCAGCCAGTGGTGGCTGTTGAGGAATGTGTCAACGTCTTGGCAAAGTGCACCTCGGGTTAGAGGGGTCTGAGAAAATGGAAATACTAAATGGAAAGTATTTGTACTCCCCCAGTACATTTACTCACATGTCAGACTACATGTGCTCCTTTACAGTCTGCATTTTGTAGCACACAGATTCCCTTTTTTAGAGAGTTACAGAAGACAGAGATACAAAACATTCAACACATGCCTTTTTAAAAAAAAAAACAACAACTGCGTTTCAACAAGGCAGGGAGTACTTTCCCCAAATTAGCGCCATTGTGTTCTCTTCACTAAGTTGACGTTGTTATTGGATGTGAACTGTGAAGCATGTCCATGTGAATGTGCACAAAACTCAGTGGGTGTGGCTCAGTGCTGCGTCTGGAAAGATGAATAAAAATGGAAAAATTCTGCAGGAAATGTGCCTTTTAATGTGGCTCATTTGTGTCTTTGTGTGTTGACCTTCATTGTGCTGTCACTAGCTCATCAATCTGTGGTTTGTAAATTTGCACATACTGTAGGTGGATGAGGATGTTGACTTTGTTGTGCGCTCTGGATAAAAGGCGGTGTGTGTGTGTGTGTGTGTGTGTGTGTGTGTGTGTGTGTCCTGAAAGTGATGAGAGAACAGTATTATAACATTTTCTATTCACTTCCAGAATAACCCCCCATGTCATTGTAATTCTCTAGCTACTTGGCAAGAGAAGCACCAACGGCTCCCACAGCAGTATATTTTTTCTAAAGGAAGCAGATCTTTTGACGCATGTGTGGTGGAAAAGAATCACTCAGTCCAGCCTGGGCCGGCGTTATCTGTTATACTTTAGCCTGTGTGTTTGGTGTTTGGTTGCCATGGCGCTCAGAGTCTTGGCTCTGCCGTTTGATGGGGGCGGTGACTCAGAGGTTTTTTCGTGGCCTTTGGAATGGGCTGACTGTGGACTCACTGTAACCAGGAAGTCAGGTTTATTAATACACGCTGTGACGGCGGGCTGCTTTGACCGGCACGCTGAGCTGAGCTGAGCTTCAGGTGGCGACAGCAGCAGACGGCGGCGCAACAAACACTAGACAGCTACACTATGTTGACTTTTCGTCGAGGCGTCCTTGGTTATTCCTCTCGTGTTTTACAGAAACACACACATCAACAGGTGGGGCCGTCACTGCAGTTCAGTTGACTGGACACACCTGTTTAGCCCAAAGGCATGACGCTGCGTCTCTTCACACACATCTTTGTATGCATAACTACTAACGGCAACACATGCTGTAACCACCTCCCCCCCCCACCCTGAGGCAAAACCTCTAGCTGCTGTTGGGCCAGAATGCCAAACATTCTCCCTACAGCACTATTTGACTTGTAAACAATTAAAAAAAGACATATAAATAACTTGGTAAAAGCAGGTGTGGGTGGAATGAAGTTAAAGCTTGGAGACAGGTATGGGAGGAGAGAAAAAAGCAGGTCAGACAACACTAAATATGAACCCCTGAGCTTCCTCAGGAGCCACAGAACTCAAGACCTTCTTCAGTTGTCTTTCCTTTAATACTGAAATAGTGGGTCAGGCTGGCGTCTCTGGCCCAGTCTAACCTCCAGCGGTGCCGCTGGCTGTGAAACATGAGCCTGTGTGTGGGGGAACTGGCTCATCAGTGTCACTGGTTGCAGGACTTGTTCTCTAAATCCTTCGTTAATGCCCCACCCAGGCAGAGTAGAGTAGGGAGTATTCACAAACTACACATGCATATTTCATGTCACAGTTTGCTTTATTTTTTTGATTTTTTTGCAAAAGACGTGCTCATATTTGAACAATAGAGCTGAAACAAAAAAACAGAACATATTTCGACAACAGTTTGGACCATCAGTTGAACCATTTTCCTAATTGAAAATGTCAAACAAATTCACTGCTTTCAGTTTTTCAATGTGACATCTTCATGGTTTTGCTCTAGGATATTAAACTAAATATCTTTGTGTCAAGCCATTTGAATATGTCAACTTGGACTTAAGGAAATAATGGGCCTCCTGCAGGCTGCGATTTAAGGACAAATTTCTTCTTATTCTTGTTATTTTTATTATTTTGTTAGTACCCATTGATATCTGGGATTCACCAGTGTTTTCTTATTTTTGCTCTTTACTTTTGTAAGAGGAAATTTTATGAGTGGCCGAAAGCACTCTCACCAATATAAGAAAAAAACCATCTTGTTTTCACAGTCTACAAATGTTTTTTAATTTTTTAATTTGATGAACATAAAAAGAGCAGATTTGGAGGTTTGAGAACATTTGGTGCATCTTGAGTTGACTTAGTTTTTCTCTTAACAGAAAATTAAAAGGACATATAAGAGATATGTAAGAAAATGTTGCTGCATGAGGCCCAATGATGGGCATTTTTTTCTTTTTGCTATTTTCTGACATTAAATCAAAAGATTTGTTGGGAAAATAATTTTTAGTTCCAGCCTTTGTTGACTATATTAATGATTATGTAGTATTATCTGTGCCTAAAATCAAAAGCGAACTATTTGATAGTAAGATACTAAAGTTTAAAGTTTAACAGCTCCTTTTGGTCAAAGTCTGTCTGATAAGGATGAGACTCAAATGTAATGGTTGAAAATTAAACCGGCAAACCCTTTCCTGGATCCGATCTGCTTTGTATACATAAGAGCAGGGATTTACCTGGTCTGGATCGGCCCCACCTGTCGGCACAGAGTGGTTTAGGGTGTGGCGGCAGGTAGACGAAGCTCTCAGACATTTTGCTGCAGTCAGTCATCCATAGGAACAATGTTTTTATAAAATGGATTAAATGACTGCTATGGTAGACATGATGTGGTAGAACGTGTCTAGGCGCAGCACAGACTGAAGCTCAATATAAAACAAAGATCTTGAGCTACGCTGACTGTACATGTTCTTGTGTTGTATTCAAGGACTGATATGAAATGTTGAAGCCAACTATCAGAGAACACAGCAGGAACAGGAAGTGCTCTTATCTTGTAGCACATTCCGATTTCCTTTCTTTGGAATATTTGTTTTCTGTTACACTAGTGCAGTGCATGTTCAGAGCTCGTGGCCGTCTAGAACGGGCCGATTGCTTGGACCCCAGAAGTTCTGCTTACAGTGTTGTCGAGAACCGCGGTATGGCTTCTTGTACCCACGCAGTGTGAAGTTGATTGGACGAACGGTTCTCGAGATATGCGAAGGACAATCATACATACTGTACATAAACAGACCGACAGACAGGGACAGATACTCTCTTATAGTTAGATGATGCTGCTACAGCGCCACCTATTGGCCAAATGTCACCAAATTTGTCATGGTCACTCAGACATTACATCTACACATGTCTACCAAATGTGGTCCCAATAGCACAAAGCGTTCAGGAGATATGACATTGTTTGTAATATACGCCCTTTCCCACAGCATTAGAGCTAACTTTGAGGGCTGAACTGTATGGAACATCAAAAATCCAAAGAAGTAACTATTTCCAACTTGATCCAGAGATGTTCTGTGCCAAACTTGGTGGTGACGATTGCTCAAAATTTGTAGGAGTGGCAAAAAAACAGATCTGGACAAAATTCAAAATTGCGGAAAATCAGTCTAGACCAGTGCTGTCAAAGTTAACGCAATAATAGCGCGTTAACGCAAAGACGTTTTAACGCCACTAATTTCTTTAACACATTAACACAAGGTCAGAGTTTTAGGTCGTAGCGGGCTCAGTTCTAAAGCTAGAGTGAAGATACTCGTATCATATGAAACTAGAAAACCTCAGGAATCCATTGGTATCAATGGGTACTAGCATGTCATACTAGCTTGTCGCAAAGAGGGCTAAATAATGCTCCAAACTTACACTAAATTTTGGCAAAGAAAAACTATCATGGCCATTTTCAAAGGGGTAAATGCAGCACCTGTGAGGGTTTCTGGACAATATTTGTCATGTATTGTGCTGTTAATTGATTTTCAGTAATAATTATATACATACATTTGCATAAAGCAAACATATTTGTCCACTCCCATATTGAAAAAACTCCCTTTAAGGCACATTTTGAACAGATAAAAAATGCACTATTAATTTGCTGTTAATCGTGATTAACTATGGACCATCATGTGATTAATCGCGTTTAAATATTTTAATCGATTGACAGCCCTTGTACAGAAGCAAATCGGCGTGGCTTATATGGATAGATTTAGTTTCTTACGGTTCAAAAGCTACAGGCCAAAATGTAAAGTTCATTGTTCTAGCGCCACCATCTGGCCAAATTGCACCACATTCGACGCTGCAGTCCGTTGGGTCCCCAGCAATACACCCGCCAAGTGTGGAGTAGATCGGATGAGCGGTTCTTGAGATATGCGAAGAACTGACAGAGAGATTCCTTGCTCTATAGTCAGATATGACCTATGTGTTTTTGCAGTTTATTGTTGCTCATGATCACCCACAATCCTCTTTGATTCAGTTAAGTGTTTGTTATCCCATGAACTACTGTACATCTCCTCATAATGGCCCATTTAGATGTAAAGCTGTATTCTGACCTTTTTTGCTTGTTACTATCTGGAGGCTTCATTTACCTCGTGTAGCATGTGACCGTTTTTTTATTGCTGTCTCCGAGCTTACATAGCAGGCGCTGACATTTGTGGTACAAAGGAAACAAACCTCACACACTAAGCAACGCATACAATGGGATAAACAAAAGCTTTTTAATATTCATCCCGTGAGGAAAAAGGGGAAGTAAAAGGGGGAGAGCGTGATGCAGAGGTGGCAGACGTGGACGTCATAAAGTGGTCTAATATTAGTCACAGCTCGAGTTTCAGTGAGTAAAGTTTCTATGTTTAACTCGAGGGAAACTTTAAATGTGACTCTAAGGTGACACGTTCTACATCCGTGCTATTATGGGACGTGCTGTGGATAACAGGAGGACTCCTTCAAGCTGCTTATGTCAAGTTTGTTGAGATGAAAATGCTTGCCTTCAAAGACTCTTCCTAAAATGGACAAGAGCAAGCCTGCACTCTACGTCTGAAACATTTCAAATGCCTGAGCTTTCTTTCAAGAGTCTGGTGGCAACAGTGAGAGCATTATACTGTCTTCTCTTTCTTAAGTGATTGGGAAAGTACCTCTGACTGCATCTCAGACTAACTCTGCTTCTGTTATTATACCAAACGAGAAATCAGTTTGACGTAGAGCTGTTAGTCACCAACTATTGAATTAATTATCAACTGTTTTGTTGATCGATTAATCAGTTTGAGTAATTTTTTAAGAAAACAAGTCAAAATTCTCTGATTCCAGTCTCTGAAATGTGAATATTTTTTCTGGTTTCTTTCTTTTTCTATGACAGTAAACTGAATATCTTTGAGTTGTGGTCAAAACGAGACATTTGAGTACGTCGAAACACTGATTTTACAGACCAAAAAACAAATCGATTAATCAAGAAAATAATCGGCAATGAAAATAATCATTAGTTGAAGCCCTAGTTTGATGCACACAACAGACTGAATTGTAAAATCAAATTGCAAATGATTTATATTTAGGAAACTCCAGTAAATAACCAAAGTAATGTAAACCCAGTTAATTCTTTGTTGATATATATATTTAAAAAATGCTTTATTTATTGGTAAAGAAAACCTGATACATCCCAGGAAAAAGAAACTAGGGCTTTGCCTAACGATTATTTTCATTATTGATTCATCTGCAGGATATTTTTTTTTTCAATCAATTGCTTGGTCTAATAGAGAAAAATGCTCATCACAATTTTTCTAAACCCCAAGATGACGTCTTCAAATTGCCTCTTTTGTCCGACCAAGAGTCCAAAACCAAAAGAGATTCAATTTACTATCACCAAAGCTTTAAAAAAAGCAGCAAATATTCACATTTTAGAGGCTGGAACCAAGACTTAAAAAAATGAATTCATTATCAAAATAGTTGCAGATTATTTTATCTGCTGAAATCTCTACAACAAATAATAAAAATATTCTGTAGTGCAGCAGATGAAATGTGAATCTGTTACAGCTTCAGTCTAATCTATGGCATATTATACTGTATGCACCTTCCTTCCAGCATCTAAAAGACAGATTATGTAGACTTGATAAAAAATGAATGACTATAATGAGCTGTTATTAGGTCAGAGTAGCTCGTCAGGTTCTTATAATCCTCGTTGTTTAAATGTCAAATAGCCAACTTGATGGGTATTTTTCTTTTAACACTCGACTGTGGAAGCTTAAAGTGGGTGACCACCTCATTCATAATTGACTGCATCACTATAATACAAAGCCAGCAGCCATTAGAACACATCTTTTATCATAATAATTGCACCAATAGACCTTTTTTTTTCACCACAGACATTTTGACTTGTCATATCAGGAAAAGCCGGTAGAACTGATTAAATTAACAATGGATTAATTTCCAGTAAGTGTTCCAGTTAGGTCATGCTACCAGGAGCCTGGAACTGCCTTCATTAATGTTATTAATCACACCACAATGACATCTAACAAAATGTCAATTCTTTTCTCAAATGCATCTCATTGTCAGTGGCACCCTCTCAAGTTTGAATGTGGAACAAAATTAAACAAACATTTAGCATTTCATGGATTAAATTGAAGCTCAGCGCCGTGCGACCTGCTCCCCAAGGCCAGACACGGGCTGCGAACCACCGTCAACCACCGGCAGGCAGATTTCATCGTGCTGCTGTACATCTTTGCTCATGCCGTTTGATCGCACGTCTCTTCTGTTCTTGTGGCTGCCTCGGGGGGGAGGCAGGAGGGAGGGAGGAAACCCTGTGTTCCCCTCCGATGATCTCAGCTTGTATTATGTGACAGCAGACAATCGTCTGTCACATTGAGTCACGGGACGGCAGATAAGAGGGCAGAGAGGAGCCCGTGGTTTTGGGTGTCATCCAAGTCACTCTCTCTAAGCGTCACAACACTGAAGACACTCTTTCATGCTGAATAACTTGTTCAAAAGTACAAAAAAAAAACATCCTTTCTAGTGCTTTGCATATGAGAGGGATGAATAATTTAGACCTGAATTATTTTAAAGAGATGCATTAGTAATTTTTAGGTGCTGTTTTTCCAGCCCAACACATTTGTCCTAAAGTTTCTCTACGGCATTTTGTGAAATTACACCAGAACACTGAAAGTTAAAAAGTGAAAACTAAAGGAGTAATGCACGTTTTGTTCCACAACAAAATTCACGTTTGTGTCAAGAGATTACAGCTATAATTTATGATAATTTTAATTTAATTATTTGCTCTTAAACTGCTAGAAAATAGTGGAAAAAATGGTCACCACAATAGAGTGCTCCAGGGATGACATATTTTTTTGCCCAACCAGGAAGTTAGCATCACCCTGGTTCCCTCGGCAAAAAGCCAACGGGATTGTTCCATTGGGTTTTGGATTATTGCAGAAAAGAAACTAAGGCTTTGCCTAACGATTACTTTCATTATTAATTCATCTGCAGGATATTTTTTTCAATCAATCGCTTGGTCTAAAAAAGCTAACGTTAGGCTATAACGGGACTACACCACGGTCACATGAATGACAGTATACACAACGAGGCTGTAACGGTGGACGAGTTGGCGTGATGATGTTTAGTAGTCTCATTTAGCCACTTTTTAGCAACCGCCTTTTATAAGACATATAAAAGCTTCAAAATTCATGAAAGGGATATTTACTGACATATTTTATATTGTAGAGCAAAACGTTCACAGACCTTATTTTAGGCATCTAACTAAAAGCCATTCAAAAAACCCATTGACTTCCAGATGAGGGAACCGGAAGAGCTAAAATGCTAACTCATTACCAGGATTTAGGACTCATTCCTGTAGCACTTTATATCCTAGATCCCAAGGTCATGTGTCTTCAGATTACTTTGATTTATCTGCCAAACGGAGATTACATTTACCATTATATAAAACAGAAAAATGCAGCAAATCCTCTCCTTTGAGAAGCTGGAGGCAGACATTTTTTGAGCATTTTTGCTTGAGAAATTGCTTAAAGGATTAACTGATTATCAAAAGAATAGCAGATTATTAATTAACCATCTCAGCTCTGCAACAGATTGATACTAGATACTGACCTTTTTTCCCACCGGCGACAGCCGTGGCCAGAGGCATTATGTTTTCAGGGACGTACGTCATATGCTAATTATGACGATTTCGCACAAATGTCTAACAGGATAAAATGATGAAGTGATGACATTTTTGACAGACATGGATGTAAACTGTAAACTTGACTGGTTGGTGGAGGCAAACAATCGTGAGGCGGTAATTCTCATTTTCTGATCCATAATGCCGAGGTATTATATTGCATATACTGTATAAGAATACAGTTTTGTCATGTAAATATTTCTATATAATACAGACAATGTCAGTAGATGCTAGGGATGCACCGATACCACTTTTTTTCAGACCGAGTACGAGTACTTACATTTGGTTATTCGCCAATACAGAGTACCGATACGAGTACTTCTCTGTGCCAAAAGAGCCCCGTTAACAGCCAGCTGGAGGGTGTGAGCGACACACGGCAGGCTGGGCAGTACCACATATGAGGTAGTAGATGCTACAAGTCCTGATGAAAGTATGGCGATTATTTGTTCTCTAACAGAATACGTTGTAATGGAGAACAGATGTGCCTGTAACTGTGCTGAATGGCTGCCGTATGTGTGGAGCCGTCTATGTCGGATTTATTGGTGTGCGAGTAATGAGAGAGTCGGTCTTGGACTTCAGCAGACCAGAACCTGGTACCAAGCAGAGGTTTTGGCAGGCTGCTGTGTGTGTGAGTGGAGTTTATAGAATTAGAGTTTCCATAGAGCCTTCAGAGCCAAGCCAAGCCCTCGATGACTCACTCGCACATGGACAGAGTAAATCACTTTAACATGGTGGGACTCCAGTCTCTCTTTCTCTCTCATAGTCTTTCTTTCGCTTGCTCGCTCGCCCTCTCTGCCCAAAGTCCAGCCCATCGGGGGGAGTGGGCAAGGTTGGCTGCACTGTAACCTCAACCCTCCCCGTCCCATCTGGTTCGTTATGTAACTATTGTTCCGTTTCCAGATCTGCACAAAAAAAAGCGGATTTACTCTGAAATGAATTGAAGTTGGATGTTGAAGGGATGTTTGGAGCAGTTTCTACTATATAATCTAAACAGGGCGCTGAGTTTGAATCAATGTGAGACGTCTCACATGTTCTGCATTAACCGTGGTTGTACTCTTGTTTATTAGGACTGAGGGAATGTGATTAGGAGCCAAGTTTTTACATTTTGATGTGGTTCCTCATCAGTTACAGTTTGTTGTACTTTGGTAAAATCATTGGAGATGCTGATTAGTATCATTTAAAATCGTTATCAGCTATTTTACTCTTGTGTAAATGTGTTATTTTACACACAACCAAAATTATTTTTTTAACCTCTTCCACTCCTTGGGGGTGCCAGCGCCCTGTTTTTCAGAGGCTAGTACCAACCGTGATGCAATACTAGCGTGTCAGGAAGGAGGCTAAATAACGCAAAATTAGCATGGCGAATTTCAAAGGGGACCTTTGACCTCAAGACATGTGGATGAAAATGGGTTCTATTGGTACCCACGAGTCTCCTCTTTACAGATAATCACATGCAGTTTGGGGCAAAAACAATGCAGTTTTTTTGCATGCAGATTTTCTGAGCAGTTTCCAGAACAGAAGCGCTCGCCATCCAATCCCTGAAAAAAATGCAATTCTTGCAGAAATCTCAAAATGGAAAAAAGGTTTTGATCCCAAATCACAGCATGGCTTTTTCTACGGTGTTCCTCAAGGTCTTGGCGTCTTAATGTGGTATTTTGGAGGGATTATTGATCATGTGTCATATACTGCTGACCTGCTATCTCCCCCTAAAGACCCCCTGGCCGGTACCCCCCTAAACAAGACAAAAACAGGTCTAAGAAAAAGAGGGGTGGAGTGGAAAAGGTTAATAGCAGTTTGTGTTTTCCCACACACACACACACACACACACACTCCTCTGGCTCAGCAAGTACTTGGGAAATAGTTTGCATGTTTTTTTTGTTTTTTTTACTTGATGCCAGATGGGTGGGGTTTGCCACAGAGAACAGGACATGGAGTGCCAGAGTTTAGACAATCACAGGATAGTCAACACAGCTTCATTTCCAGCGTTTTACAGCTCACCTGACACTACATGAATCTTCCCGATGCAAACTCCACCTCCACCTCCACCTTTTGCCTTGCTTGAACACATTTCTCTTTCTGTTCGACGTGTCGAGCCCTCACCAGTGAGCTCTGCTGCGTTTCCTGTCTGTCTGTATTCAATGCCAGTCGCGTGAGAGCACCCGATCGCCGGGCTCGTCCCACAACCACAACTTGGTTCTACTCCAGGCACCAAATCCTTTTTTTTTTCTCCCCCCTCATACGCTAGCAAAAACTAAAGAATGCTGACCAAAGCTCATCACCGTCTCATAAACTCCACATGGGATTTGTTTAGCTTAAAGCTAACATTAGCAGCACTCTTTGTACCCGTGGAGTTTTCATTGTAACTCAGTGCAGCTGGAAAGAGCGCCGAGCCTCAACACAATCTGTTGTTACTGCGTGGAGCAGAAGTGAAGGTGGTGATAACACCGGGGAGATTTCTTGTTAATGTAAATGAGAATTAAACTCTAGGATGCAAATGGAGACGCTGCTCCAATCAGAGTGATGTGAATTGCTGCAGCACCATACTGTGATTGCAGAGCGTCGATGCTTATAAAGTCTCTTCTGGCAGCAAGGTATCCCTGTGTACTTACAGCAAAAATGTTGCGCAATTTTAAAAAAAAAAAAAAAAAAAAAGAAATGCCAAACCATCGTGACCCAATCATAACAGGCCTTATCTATAAATCTTGAGAATTTGTAAATGAGGGTTCCTGACCATTTATACTGCCATTTCCGCATCACCTTATATTATCTTCAATAGGTAAATCAGCCATTTCAAAGAGATATGCATTTGATAAATCACAACTTTGTTTTTATGGCTGTGTTATTGAAACATGTACACATGTTAGACATACTTGCCAACCTTGAGACCTCAAAAGTAGGGAAGATTTTAAAACCAAAATTGTGAGTTTTAGAGACTTTGTTTCCTGCATTCTGGCGACTTTTAAAGAATTAAAATAACTAAGTACACTGCAACGGCATTTTTATGTTAAATAGACCTACTTTTAATTTTACTTGTGTTCATTCATTCATTCATTTCATTTTCTTAGTACTCTCCATTTCTCTCTCCTTCTCTCACTCACTGAATGTCCTTTCAGACACAATGCGATAACGGCACCATTGCGCTCTGAAACCTGTTATTTCCAATGGCTTGCGCCGCGCCACGCTGGCTTTGCTATGATGCTGTGATGTGCGGCGAGCGCAGTTCAAACCGCGCCACGGTGTCGCGAGCAGCTCTCATCCGCCGAGAAAAGACATTTGGTTTAGCTCTATTGTCGTCCGGCTGGAAACAGTAGGGCTGTTTTTGCACGCTGAACAGCGCCAGAGAGAGGTTGAGATAACGAAAAGGATAAAAAGGAGTAACCAAATTGCCATAAATCGGGAGGAAACAGGGAAAGGGCAATGAAAAACGGGAGTCTCCCGGGAAAATCTGGAGCGTTGGTAAGTATGATGTTAAATACTTTATAAATGAGGCTAAATAAATGGAGGTGGAGTTAACAGGATCTCCTCTCATCAGTAAAACAAACAGAATGTACGCTAGTCTTTCATATTAGATTCAATGTTATAAGTAGGCTACAATTATCACAACAGTATGAACACTCAGGCTCCCTCATGTGGCTCAGAGGTGAACTGCAGATATAAATGTTAAAAGACCATGGAAGAAATTCTGCAAATTTATTTGGCGACCCTAATAAAATCTCCAGCGACCCACCTGTGGGTCCCCGACCCAGTCTTTGGAAATCTCTGATGCAACGTATGTGTGTGCAGAGTGTCGATGCTTGTAAAGTCTCTTCTGGCAGCAAGGTATTCCTGCATACTAAAAGCAAAAATGTTGAGGCAATGCAGCTCAACCTGTTATCTAAAGGATGCAAAAGTTTTTTTAGGGCGCCTGCAGGCTCAGCAAGGGTGCGATTAAAAGATAATTAGACATGGATTAAGTTTGATTGCACATGTTTTTCAGGTCTGATCCAGATCTTTTTGTTGAGAGAAAACTCGTAGTGGGCAACTATTAATAGTAACACATTCGTATTTTGATTCATCTCTAGCATTCCTTATCTTTGACCCCACGTTCTTGTGTTCTCCCGCTTATTTTATGAAACTGTAAATTGGAAAGTGAAAGGGTGAAGTGTCTACCTCTGAGTCCTTGCACTGCTCTTTATCATCGCAGTTAATCTGATTCAGTACCAGTAAAAAGTCTCTCATAAACCAACCCAAAGACCAGGCAACCAGCGTGTGACTCACTCTCAGATGAATCATCAACTAATCATGCAGGGAGGAACAAGGGCTGTTTGATGTGCCTTTTGGCGTCTGTGGACACACACACACACACACACACACACACACTTTTTTCTAAAAGGCGGGACACCTCTCTCTTTCATCCCTTGTTGACTGACGCTGTGTTTGAGGAACTGTATTAACACATGTAAATTGTCGCATGCGTGAACGGCACAAAGAGAGCACATATGATTCTTTGCAGTGTACAGAGTTTGCTTTGGAGACAGCTTAAACAAAAAACCCTGAGTTTGACATGAGAGAACATCGCCTGTCCTCTCCGGCTGTCCCCTCCCTCTGTGGTTGTCCTGTCAGAAGACGGCTTGTGAAATCAGACACGGTCGGCATTTGCTCTGCTTTAAGGTCGAGAACACTGGTAACTCTGTTCCCACTGCCACATGTGGATGTGTACGGGTGGCCCCCATGGCAAAGGCTGCGTTGTTGACGGTTTTCTGGTGATTTATCACATGCGATACACAGAAACAATCCCTGTTATTGTGTTCTTGATCCCTGAAGAGACACAGGAAACAGTCATGTGCCAGCCTGTAACATTTATTTTAGGGCATGTTTGTTTGGGAGAGTTGCACAACACACTTGGAAAAGCTCAGTCGACTTGAGCTAGCAGGCCTGAACGGCTTTTGCATCATCGTTTTGCAGTCTGTGCTTTAGATCCTGGTTGATACTCCTCACATCTCTGTTTAACTCTTACCTGCTGTACTAACACGCGTACTGTATGTCTTCATTTAGTTTGCAGTTAGTAAAACAGTACATCTTACTTAGAGGCTGTCTGCAGACCTCTAATGTTTTATTTGTGGGTTAAAGTAGGTCAGTTCAAAGTTGCATTTTCACAAATAAATGCTGAAATGATTGACTAACAATGAATCAGCATGAATACATTTTTGTGGTCATTTATAAAGAAGAAATGATCCTGGTCTCCTCTAAAAGGGAAGTCAGAGGAGACGCTGAAATGATTTCATAGAGCTACCTATTTTTTATTTTATAATAATATATTATTATTTATATTATAAATAATTTGTAATTATTTGATTTGATTTTGGGGCTGCACGGCGGTGCAGTGGTTATCACTGCCGCAGGTTCGCAGGTTCAAACACGGCTTGGGGCTCTTCTGTGTGGAGATTGCATGTTCTCCCCGTGTTTGCGTGGGTTACCTCCGGGTTCACCGGGTTCTCCGGCTTCCTCGGCTTCCTCCCACAGTTCAAAGACATGCAGGTTATCTTCACTGTTGACTCTAAATTGCCCGTAGGTGTGAATGTGAGTTTGAATGGTTGTCTGTCTCTATGTGGCCACCTTGTGCCCTAAACCTGCATTCTTTCTAACAGCCAGCAGGAGGCGACTCCTCTGGTTCCGAAGAGAAGTCTGATTGTATAGAAGTCTATGAGAAAATGAGCCTACTCCTCACTTGATTTATTACCTCAGTAAACATTGTAAACATGAGTTTATGGTCTCAATCACTAGTTTCAAGATGAGTGTGGATTGAACTGGATGCCGTCTCAACAAGTAAGAGGACTTACCCATCCTCCCAGCATGCATTTGGGCCACTGCTTGTTAACCGATTAGAGACCTGAGGGTATTGGATGATCAATAAGACAAAACAAACAATTTGTCCCTTTGTGCTCCAGGAAAATGTGATGGGAATATTTGGCTCTTTTTTTTAAACTTGTGTAGAAACAACCATAAAGTGATAAATAGAAAAAAAAATAATGATTACAAGATCAAATGAAAATGATAATTAGCTGCAGCGTTCTTCAAAGAAGGTGTTTTATTCTAATGGCCCATTAACAGCGTATTAAACTGTACTGCAGCTTGTGTTTCCCGGTGCCGGCTCTGTTTCTGTTTGTTTACTAAAAACCCCATTATTCAGCGACCTTCCTCTTAGTCACCTTTTCCCTCCAGTGTTCTGCACATAAAGAACTGAACTAAACGGTAGTGAGGATGGAAGAAGGAAAGAGGGGCTATAATTGGAGAAGGGAACATTTTTCAACAGTCTATAGGGAATTTGGGAGACCCCCTTTTTGCCTCAGTGTTTGAGCAATGAGTCATCGGGAAACCCCACCCACACGTGCCCACACATTCTTGCCAGACGTTGTGTGTGTGTGTGTTTACATAGTAACATACAATACGGATCAATGGACACTTATAATGCCTGTCAGATGAATTATTTGAATGGAACAACAGGAAATGAACCAGGTGATGAATTGTCTGTAACTATGGCAGCCTCTCACACGGAAGAAACTGCTTTAAACACACAGGCAGGGAAAACCTCCGGGGTGAAGTGTATGAGATGCCCCCGTCCCCCCGTTCCTCCATAGCAGATGTGCCCATGTGCAAAGCGCTGAACCCCCGACTGCTGCAGGGGAGCTGCTCCGTTGTAAACAGCACAAAGCTGCAGCCGTAGTGGGCAGCTCCCAGGTGTCGGTGTGTGCATGCAGGTATCTCAATCCCTTGAAGCTACTTTGCTTTTTTCATGTAACCGCCATAAATATGTTAGTCAAGTTTCCTGAAAAGGTAGGAAAATTAAAAACTTTGCTAACCATACAGATAAAACTGGTTTTATTTGCCTTTAGGGGTTTGAAATCTAAATTTTCGGGATGTCTGCCGCCGCCCCAGTGAAATGTGGGTGAATTAAATTTAATTTATGATGTTCACAACAATGGAATTATAAAAACAAAACGACCGGAACATCTCTTGTTTTTACTTTATTTTACTCGTTGTTATGAAAACTGTTGACTAGGGCTGTCTCGAATACCATTTTATTGGCCTTTGAAGCTTCGATGAGGAATATTGGGAGGTATTCGAAGCTTCGCAGCGCACACGCACCTCTACACGCACCTCTCCACGCACCTCTACACGCACCTCTGCATGCACCTCTACACGCAACAAACAGCGATTCCCATCAGAGAATAACTAATAATATGAATAATGTTGTTGGATTATTTCTTATTTCGTGGGGTATTTTGGGATTTATACACATTATTACATATTTTTATATAAAAGAATTCAAAATAAAAAAAACAGAAGCATTCGAATACTGATTTGGAGGTAGATTACCATGGCAACGGTTGAAGCTTCGAAGCACTCGGGTCAGCCCTACTGTTGACTGTGAACTATCCAGAGTAATGGGGACATTGTTTCCGGAAAGAGATGTTAAATTAAATTACAAATGAAACTAATTAGCCATTCACCTCAATTATATTTGTGTGTTAGCAGACATTATTATAGAGACGATTATCTCAAAGCCTGGGCAAAGAATCCTCCGTCTGTATGGGCAGAGAGCAGAAGAGGTGAGGAAGGAAATATGTTTTACTGCAACTCGGGTGAACTAACCTTTTTAAAACGGGATCCAGTGCAGCCACGTGCAGGACAGACGAGTAGACTACGTTAACCCTCGAGTCGGCAGTGAGAGCATGGATCTGGTTTGCAAAGTTGGAAAAACGGGGGAGGGCTGCTCCTTCAGTGCAAAGCTTAGATGATGAGGCTGTATAATCTCAAGTGTTTTAAATGTGGAACTCTCGTAAAGAGGAGCTGAAAACTATTCTGCACACAGATCTAACTTCTGCTGTAGTTGTTTTAATCCAGAGTTCAAATAGTGCTTCTGCTAAATTATAGGAATTGTTCATGAAAATGACGATGCTTTTTTTTCTTCCTTAATTCAAATTCGGATCTGTTCTGAAATTGCTAAGTTTATGTTTAAAAATTAGGTTTTGTTTTAGTTTGTGATGCTGATTAACTACTCGGCTTTGGTGTTGCTAAGGTCTCATAAAGTCCCTCTTTTGGCCGTGTGGCTGCAGTAATTCGTCCGCCATATCTTGTAGAAATTATAGGTTAGACTTTCCTTCAGGAGTGTACAAAAGAGCACACTCCTCCAAGTCTTGAGACTTTTTGAAAATCTGCACAGAAAAGTCTACACCTTTTTTTTTTTTTTTTTATTCCATTGCGTCCACAGCGTGTAGAAATACTAGCAGGCCTGACGACAAGGCCTTGGTTACCACGGCAACGGCATAGCAAAACAGGGGGGAGGGAGTGGGCTTTTTTCTCTCTTTCACTCCACGAGGCGGGGTTCGTTTCTCGTTACTGGGGTGGACAAAGATAGCTGTGAGTCATCCTTGAGGCTGGGAGCCGAGCCAACACATTCCTCCTCCTCCTCCTCAGATTTCTCGTCTCTATTATTCCCCCTCTTTCTCTTTTTCTTTTTGTCTCTTTCTTTCTCGCATTTCCATTTCACACTCTCCCCCCCCACCCCACCAGCCTCTCCTCTCCTCTCCTCCTCTCCCCCATCTCACACTGTCTCCGTCCAATAGCTCCCATTTTGTCTTTGTGCTTCAAAATGTGTCATTTGCTCTGTAACAAAATAAAAAGCTCTGATATTGCAGCTAAGAGGGCGGAGTGATGTGTAAACCTTTATTATCTTACAGTAATATTTGTTTTTCCAAGAGGGCAGACATTAGTATGTGGGAGGAAGGAAGACAAGTGGTCTGCACTTAGAAAAATAAGAATAAATCTTGCCGAAATTACACTTCTTTTTCTGTTTTTAATTCCTCCTTTCGGAGCAGAGTATAAATCCTTCAGCGCTGCCCTTTCGCCACCGAGGTCTTTCTCAGTTTGCCAGCTCAGAAACAGAACTCCGTCGCGCCGCCTTGTTTTTACTTGCAACAGATTGCCCTTATCTTGATGAAACAGGCTGGTTTTTTTTGGGCTTTTATTTGCCTAATTTCCCAAATGTAATCTGCATTTGTTTGCTCATCTGTTGGCTCGCAGCCATTCTCAGCACCACAGTTGTTAGTCTCATGCTGACTGTGTATTGTTTTGTAAATATTAAGAGTGTGATTCTTAAGAAATAAGTGCAGAGTGACTCCACACGTGTGTTGTGAGCGCAGGCTGCGATGGAACAGAATGTAAACATGAAGTCAGGGGATATTTATGCTGAGGCTCTCTAATTACACACTTCATACTGGATTATATAAACAGGTAGTCCCAAGCAAACGCCTCACACACAGATCCTGCACTGGATTATGTAAATAGTATATGAGAATAACACGTGCACAGGGACATACATGCACATGTGCTCGGTATAAACACACAAACGTACAGCACACACATGGTGGTACACACACACAGTTTTTGCAGCCAATACTCCCACACAGTGCAGAACAGACTCAAACATGCACAAATACGCCCACATATGCACATGCACTTAAGAGAAATACAAATGCACACATGCACCGACAAGGTTTTCCAACGTTGTCTTCCCGTTTTCTTCAGATGCCACACACCACACTGTTTTGAGCTGACATGCAGGAGCAACATGTTTAAGTACAGTTCAGACTTGTCCGTCATACCAGTCTGTGTTACATACGTTGAACTGAAGCAGGTGGTCGTTGTTGTGATGTTTTTTCTCTTTATTCATCCACTGATTACGGAGGATTTTGTCAGGACAGTAAAACCATAACATTTAAAATATCTCCGGTCATTTTATCATGATGTGTTTACAGCTTAATCAATTTAGGTATTTGCCAGCAGACGAGGCGTAGATGTTGTCTCCCTGTTGTTTCTTTGTTTATTAGCTACAGCCCACTGGGTGGAGCGGGTCGTCCTCTAACCACGAGGTTGGCGATTCGTTTGCTGGTTCCTATTGGCTGCATGTTGAAGTGTCCTTGATCGAGACTCTGAACTCCAAGTTGCTCCCCGCGCGCTTCACAGCAGCCCAAAATGCTTCGGATGGGTTAAATGCAGAGGTCAAATTTCATGTACGTACCTGTATGTATATGACGAATCTAATAAAGTTTAAGTTTAAATTGTAGCTTCAGGTCTGGCCCACATCCACCCTTAATCTGTATTAAATTAAGAGATCTTACAAAAAATACACATGGTCACATCAGAGGAAGTCGACCCCTAACGGGAGCAGCCGAGAGGAGGACAATAACAGCATGAAAATGGTGAAAAATGTCAATCACTGTTTCCGAAAGGTCCTCAAATGTCTTGTTTTGTCCACAAATTCAAAGTTATTCATCAATTTACTGTCAAAGAGAAGTAAAGAAACCAGAAAATATTCACATTTAAGATGCTGGAATCGGAGAATATTACTTTTTTTTTCTTAAAAGATTACTCAAAACGATTAATCGATTATCAAAATAGTTGGTGGTTTATTTAATAGTTGTCAACTAATCAATTAATTGATTAATCCTTGCAGCTCTAATACTTACTTTAGCATTTAGCCCAAAGCACCACCGTGTCCAAGTACAGCCTCACAGAGCCGCTAGCGTGGAAGTACACTCAGTGTTTTTACACTGAAGAGTCGTTAATTGGTGCATCTCACAGCGGCCACTCGTACTGAAGCCAGAATACTATAAGAAGTTTCTATTAAGAGCATTGTTGCGCTGCATTCTGCTGTAAGGAGCCCTCTCTGTCTCGCCGTCATACTTGTGTACGAAGAGAATACAAACAGTCAAGCAGCATGTCAATATAAACCCACTTGTGTCCATTAATTCTCTGCTAGAGCTGATCCACTGGGTCCATTAACACTAATGAGCATCACAGCAGCCATTTCCACACACTCACAAGAATCACGCTGTTAACATGTTTCATTGAAAAAAAGTCTTGACGCCTAGACAAATAGCTATAAAGCTTTAAGTAATGTTTACCTCTAGTTGTAAAGAATCACTAATGCTTTTACAACCCATTTAAGTAAAAACAAAACACGTCTCTTTTTGTCTCAGAGCTGTTTTTGGTCGATTTGGGTTTAATATTAAAGTCCATGATATGTTAATGAGCAGCGTTGTGGTGAATTTAAAATGTTTCCAGCCTTGGAAAATGAGTTTTCATCACACCTAGAGAGAGTTATACAAGCCTTTGCCCAACGGGAGCTGGTTAAACTCTATTATTTTAATAGATAATAAAACATTTTTACAGCAGTAACCATGTCTCATTGTACCCCAGTTACTAATCTGCCTGTCTTGTAGGTGTCTTGACACTGATCGATGGCTGACATGTTCATATGGGGCGACTGTGTCACTGTCGGCTCCAGTCTTTGTAGGTTCAAGAATTAAAGGAGTGTCTGTAGGTGTTAATACTGTGCCTTAAGCCGACATGCAGGAGCAGCATCCTGGAGGAGCCAGAGGCAAAGACAATATATTTAAGTTCAGCACAGACTTGTCCATCACACCACCCTGTGTTACATACATTGAACTGAAGCCAGTGGTCATCGTTGGGATGTGTTTGCTCTGTATTCATCCGCTGAATATGAAACTAGCGTATGAAAATTTAAGGAATCCATTGGTCCTTCTAGCTTGTCACGAAGGAGGTTAAATGATGCTTCGAACTTACGCTAAATTTTGGCGAGGAAAAACTGTGATGGCCATTTTCAAAGGGGTCCCTTGACCTCTGACCTCAAGACATGTGAATGAAAATGGGTTCTATGGGTACCCACAAGTCTCCCCTTTACAGACATGCCCACTTTATGTTAATCCCATGCACTTTGGGACTTTTTGGTCATATTTTTTATGCTAAATACAGTACCTATGAGGGTTTCTGGACAATATCTGTCATTATTTTGTGTTGTTAATTGATTTCCAATAATAAATATATACATACATTTGCATAAAGCAGCATATTTGCCCACTCCCATGTTGATAAGAGTATTAAATACTTGATAAATCTCCCTTTAAGGTACATTTTTAACTGATATAAAATGTGAGATTAATTTGCGATTAATGATTTTTTAATCACTCGACAGCCCTAGAGAATAATACAAGAAGATAATAATCATTGAAACATTTTTACAGCAGTAACCATGTCTCATTGTATCCCAGTTACTAATCTGCCTGTCTTGTAGGTGTCTTGACGCTGATCGATGGCTGACAGGTTCATATGTATGTCACTGTGTCACTGTCGGCTCCCGTCTTTGTAGGCTCAAGAATCAAGGGAGTGTCTGTAGGTGTTAATACCGTGTGTGAATGTGTTGGCAGACAATAATCTTAAGTACTCGTACATCCGGGTCGTAAAGAGTCACATTCTTGTGTCTCTTTGAGTAGAAGAATGTTGACTGAAAAGAAAAACGTCCCTATCTCTGTGATCTACTCAGATTTCCTCCAGTGTGTTCAGTTTGTATGGACACTAAAGAGAGGTGTTTCTGTTATTTAGCCTACCTTCATTGATAAAAATGGGGTGGACAAAATAATACAATACAATACAATTTGACAGCACCATAAACTGCATCCTCCAAAGTGGAATCAACATCTCTCTAAAACATTTTCAACGAAAAACAACTTGTACAAGCAGCTGTTAAACGGTAGAACGCTGTATTTGAACTACAGGAGTTTATAAATATGAATTGATGCATTGCTACAAAAAAAGAGAGTAATATATGAACATCTGGTCCCAACATCTGGTCATTTAAATTTGGTCAAGGGCTCTGGCGAAGGTCATTGTTGAGTTTCCGTAGAATATATATATACACTTTACTTGCCAGTTTATTAGGTACACCTTTACACCAAATTCAGTGTAACACAATGAGGGTAAACTACATAAACAACTCTCAGTACAACACAAAGCAAGTCAACAGCACCACAAACTACAGCTTTCGAAATCACCACACAGTTGAATCAACACCTCTCAAAAAAAAAGCAACTAAACATTATAACCTTCCTGAAGGGAGGGTTTATTGCTTTAACCAGGTGCAGGGTTCAACAATAAGGATTGCCAAGTAAAATGCCATGTCAGGCTAGTAAATCCAGCAACTCACTTGCCTGATTGGAGAAGTGGTAAAAAAAAGAATTAATCACAGGAAGTGAGGGAGAAGTGAGCCATCTCGCTTCCTTCTCAATAAATAAACATGAAGATTAGACACGACAATTAACTTTGCTGACATTTGATAACCGCTAATATATACTGTAAAATGTATAGGGGCAAGTAAAACAATGACTTCAGGCAAGTAGATTTCTGACCCACTTGCCCCATTGGGTGAGTGAAAAAAACATTCATTTGAAACCCCCCTGAGGTGTACCTAATAAACTGACAACCGAGGTATATAATCCATTGTAGTATTTGGAGAACATGTCTGATCAAGTGTGTGTAGATGCCATAGGCCATATATAAAGATGGACGACGTGACAGCTCCCCAAAAGTGAAGCCAAAACATCTGGATCGCCCCCTGGTGGCTGGCTGCAGTAAAGGTCATAAAGCCCCTCCATGTTAGCGGATGGGACATGGGCCAAACTAAAAAGTAAAATAAATGTTTCCCAAATACGGTTTCTGGGATTTTAAGTAGTTCTTATCACGCTGATGTACGTTCAAGTTTTCATTTTAGTTTTGTTTTAATTAGTTATTTGATGCTATAAAAAGGGGGCGGGACGTCATGATTGACAGCCGCGTCCATGCTCGGCCTGCGATTGGTTCTGGCGGGTGACCTCGATACCGCGGCTCCACCGCCCGATCAGTACCGCGCAGACTCTGGCTCCAAATGACTTGAAAGGAGCAAGATGGAAGCTCCCGTATCCAGGAGGCGTCCGGATATTTTGGCTTCACTTCCGTACAGTGGGAGACGCGTCGTCCATCTCTGTATACAGTCTATGGTCGATACTAGATTCACACACTGTGATTCAGTCTGTGTCTGTGCCTCCTTCTCAGAGCTGCGTGTGTGTGTGTGTGTGTGTGTGTGTGTGTGTGTGTGTGTGTGTGTGTGTGTGTGTGTGTGTGTGTGTGTGTGTGTGTGTGTGTGTGTGTGTGTACTGGGGTGGTCATGATGGTTATTTGATGTAGACCCACTCAAACACTGAGCTTCCTCTTTTGCTTTTTTCTAAATCTGAACAATGAGCAGTGTGGGAGGCTTTTATATAATTACCCATTCAAGTTCTCCAAGCTTGATTGTACATCTGTAAAGCATCACGGATATGTTTCCTCTGGATTTAATTTTAGACTTTTCTTTTTTTTTTTTTTGCTGGACATAAAAGACTCATTCAGCCTCAGTGTAGTTCTGCTTTTCTTGTTGCTTCCTCTTTTTAGGAAGCAACATTTAATTTTTTAAAGCTCTTCTTATCGGTGTTTAATGAATGCAGTGATAGATATTAATTGCCGTATCATGAAGCCGAAAAATTACAGTTTTCACTTCTGAGGTGATCGCTTGTGAATGGACTCGATCGTTATTCTGCTGTGGAGTAACTTTAGGAGTTGTGAGTGTGTCTGCCTGCTCGTCCTTCCACTGGCTGTCCTAACACCCGGCTGGCGGTGACCGCAGGACTCTGAGGTCTGTGTGAGCAGCCTGGAAGCCGTCTCCTCCAGCAGATGGCCATTATTAGTGACAATGAAGACTGGCCTACAGGGCCAAATAGAATAACAGGGAGCCCATTTCCTTCTTGGCTATGCATGAACCACCTATATGGCTAACAACCCCCCCCCCCCTCTCTCTCTCCCCTCCGTTCACTTCTTCTCCTCAGAATGTATTGTTTTTCCACGGCTGTATCCAAGTCTTCTTTTTTCCTTTCCAACCAGAACTCTAAATTGGTTCCTGTAGAGATGTAAGAGGAGAGGCGGGGCACACATGCACAAGCACATGCGCTGCAAACGTGAATTCTCTTAATTCAACTTAGGGCTCCCTCCAGACAGAGTTTAATGGGCTCTTATCCAGTGCAGAAGGCTAATAACAGTACGCTGATGTGTTGGCCTGAGTTCAGCTCACATCAACAGTGGACAACTGCTGCACCGTACAAAGGCAGTTTGTGTCGTCCACAACGTCTGTCACTGCAGCACAGTTGTCCAGAGCTGATCGAGTTTCACTTTAAGCAGAAATAAAGCCACATGTTCTCATTAGTATTACTATTAACTTAGCAGATATGACACTTAATGGGGGCTAAAAGTAAATGTGACTCAACTGACTGGGTGAAGAGAATACACTACATCATGTAAACCATTAATCATGGGCAACCTCTGGGTCTGAGAAGTGAAGCCAATGCTGAAGTGCCTTAAACGTGCAATCTTTCTAACAGCCAGCATGGGGCGACTCCTCTGGTTGCAAAAAGGAGTCTGATTGTATAGAAGTCTATGAGAAATGAGCCTACTTCTCACTTGATTTGTGACCTCATAAACATGAGGTTATGGTCTCAATCACTAGTTTCAAGTCTTCTTCAATACAGCATGATGTTCATTTAGTAAACTATGGTGCCATTTAGAGTCAAATAGACCATAAATCAGGGGATGCTTAAGGGTGTGGCTTCCGGTCTGGGTGTTTCCCATGTTTTGGTCTTACAACTTTAACCCTTTCACAGTGTGTTTTCAGTTCATGAAGTTTAAAGGTAACATTTTGGTCGCCTGAAAATTATTCGTTAGTAGTTAGTTCCACCCTCTCGTGTCACTTCTGGTTGCAAAAAAACCAAGATGGGGACGGACAAAATGCCGAACTCGAGGCTTCAAAACGGCAGTCCACAAACCAGTGGGTGACATCACAGTGACTACGTCCACTTGTTATCTACAGTCTATGTTTCAAACACAGAAGCAGTTCAAAGTGATTTACAGAAAGCAAAGAAATGCATTAAAATGACATTTGAAAACACAATAGAATAAGAGGTGCGTAATGTTAGTTACACAGCTCCAAAGAGGCAAACTGCAGAGTCAAAAAGAGCTAAATTATGTAATATGTCAAAGAAAAAAGTCCTGAATAACAGACAAGCTGCATCGCCAGAGAGGAAAAGAGGCTCACCAACAGCAATATGACGGACGTAGAGAGCAGGGGATGATAATGGCACATACAGTATCGAAGGGACAGCAAACTGACGTCCACATCTTGTCTTGTCTCGTGTCTTCACAGGAACGGTAAGAAGGAGTCTGACCTGGAGGCGGCGCTGGCCAGGCTGAGGGACTTGGAGGCCCTGCTGAACTCTAAAGATGCTTCTCTCTCCACTGCCCTGGGGGAGAAGCGGGCCCTGGAGGCTGAGTTGAAGGACCTCAAGGCCCTGCTGGCCAAGGTAAAAACATCTTTATAGGAGCTGAAGTCTTACATGTTACATTACATGTTGTTGGCACATTTTAATGGCTCAGGGCAAATACAAGCCCCGTTCAGAAAGCATGCCTGTTTATTTCTGTTTATTTATACCGTTGTGGCACAGCGAGCATGTATACTAATATCAGGATGATTTCAGCTTAGAGAGGAAATCTTCCCCATTACACATCACTCTAAAGCAGGCCTATTCAGTTGGCGGCTCATGGGATTTTCCTTTGATCGTTCATAAATATGAAAAAAGTATTTAAAAAAAATAACTATAATTTCTTCTAATAAGAGAATAAGTTTATTCCTGTTCATCGTTACCGCTCACGCTGTTGACGCTGCTACGGACTGTTAAAAGCAGTATCATTGTGTTTTTTGTTTAATAACCTGTTAACATAACACCAAGTTTATGTGTTTACATTGTTTGACTATTAGAAGATCATCATTTTATGTCATTAGTTATGTCTTGATAAGCACAGAAATACATATTTTAGCCCTGTTTCCACCGCAGGAACTCTCCCCTGGAACTAGGAACCTTTTGAGGAACTCATTGCGTTTCGACTGCAGGGACCAGGGTCTAAATAAAGTTCCAGGGACATTTTATGGAGCCTTTTTAGTACCAGAACTATCAGGGGTGGGGTTTGCAAGGATGCCCTTCGTCGATTAGTCAAACACTCAACTCATGTACCGCTTAATTCATAAAACAAGGAAGTACTCTGGTAACGATTTAGGACCATTTTAGGACGAGAGCAATTCTCTTTGTTTGATGAAAAAGTTGATTAAAGGTAAAGTTAGGCTTCGCTGTCGGCTCACCGACTCATTTTAAAAAAGACAGAGAGAAAAAAGCGAGCTGAGAGGGCGAGCGGTAGAATAGAGAGAGACGTAGTGCGGCGGTTTTGTGAATGAGAGAAAGAAAAAGTTATTTCCATGGCGGTTACGTTCTAAAGCAGAAATACATAACCATCAAACACTCAACAGATGATTTACTGTGGAGACAGACGCTCTTAGTTTCATTTTCCTCCGCTGCATTTCATTCATTACATCTAATATGCATCAGTAAATACTATGCAGCAGTGAATATCGTATCGTCGTTTATTTTTCAGTGTGTTTACAGAGTTAACAGGCGGACACACTGAACTGCAGGCTGCAGAGTATATTTACTCCTGTGACCACCAGCAGCCTTCATCATGTCACGTCAGGTTGCTTTTTCATACATCAGCGGACTAATTTGTCTAACGTTTGCAGAGTTTAGACCGCGGTGGAAACACAGTTGAAGGAACCTTTTAGGTCCTTGAAAAGTAGTTAAAAAGATGTTAAAGGCAAAATTGTATTTATTAAAACAATACTCTACTAAGATAAACAAAATAAAAACGGGAAATGTAAATGTCCTTGGCACGTCACTGTTTTTCAGATCTGGCCCATCTGAAAAATAATTGAATATGCCTGCTCTAAACTGTAAACAGAAAACATTTTGGTCCTGTTACTGTTCAAATCAACAATCTGTTAACCTCTAAAGATGTGCATTTATTGTAATAGGGGGGAATAGTTTAAAATCCTCGGTGGTTGGAGTGCAAAGCTGCAGTGACTGACATTTGAAATGAAGCTGCTGGAAGTAGTGATTTTATGTAAACCCTCCAGGCAGTTGATTATGAATGAGGACAAGGTGGCGAGGCAGACAAGGTTGCATTCTCTACTGTTTGTTTTATCAATGAAGTTTACCTAAGGACTGACGTAGATACAGTTGTGGCCCTGCTCCACCTACTGGCCACACTCACGAACTACAGGTTTTCTCTCTCAAAAAATGCCGCACACCTTTTCACTTACACACAACTTTTCTCTCTCCTCCCTCCCAGTTGGAGGGCAGCCTAGCCGATGCCAAGAGGCAGCTGCAGGACGAGATGCTGAGGCGGGTGGACGCAGAGAACCGCCTGCAGACGGTGAAGGAGGAGCTGGAGTTCCAGAAGAACATCTACAACGAGGTTCCCACCCTTCACCTGACCCTTCTATTTTTATTCAGCAGTCTAAGTCATCTGTCCTACTTTTCATCTTTTCCACAGGATATTGATTCACTTCCAACCTCCTGCTTGTTCGTTTTGCATTTTCCCCTCAGATATGTCTCTTCTTTCTGCTTCTCACTTCTCCTTTATTTCATTCCAAGTAGAAAAATATACAAATCCTATTATAAAGTATTTATATCGTGGCTGTCCCCTCTTACTAATCTGACTAATCGGTATTTTTGGTCTTAGTTGACTAAGATTTCTTTAGTCGATTAGTTGTTATTCGTAATTTTTCATGCTGAATGACTTATTTCCAAGAAACTTATGAGCATATCTCTAGTAAACACAAGATTTAAAGTGGTGCTCTTGTGTGATTCTTTGTGGAGAAACTCAGATCTGACGATCAACTAATCAATTAGTCGACAAAATCGTGTAATCTTGTTAGTCGACTAATATTTCTTTGGTCGAGGGCAGCCCTAATTTAAATGCTTAGATTTAAATTCTTGCTATAATGAACTCACACTTTCCACAGTGCTCTGGTCGTAGTCGTAGTCCTGACCAAAACTGGCAACAGAAGTGTGTTTTACAAATTTCAACATAATGATTAGGAGTTGCTTAAAGGTCACCAGGGAGGTAGAGTCCTCTGCTGGAGCTCTGAGCTTGTAAATAAGTAATTACTGCGCAGCGACTGACTAATCAATGCAATTAAGTGCATTGGCCATAACAGGTTTTTCTACAGGTGGAGTCTTTTAAATTGTTTATAGTGCCTGTGAAGAAAATGAACCAAACATCAATACAAACGACTCTTTTTGTAGTTTAATAAAGAGTTGAGAAAGTCAAATCAGCTCCTAATCGACACAAGTCCAAGTTAGACGAGTAGTCCAAGAAACTAAAAGCAACCTGTTTGTGTCTGCAGGAGCAGCGTGAGTACAAGCGCCGCCAAGAGACCCGCATTATGGAGGTGGACAGCAGCCGGCAGCGGGATTACGATAACAGGCTGGCCGAGGCCTTGATGGAGATGAGAGCTCAGCACGAGGAGCAGCTCCGCCTCTACAAGGAGGAGGTGGAGAAGACCTACGACTCTAAGGTACAGCAGGAGACGCAGCTCTGTCGCCACCTAGAGTCCAACTACAGGCTGTTACTCAAGTTCAGCTTTGTGTGGAGATGTTTTGCATTTTGTAAATCTCTTTAATGAGCTACGAAAAGTCCAACATCCACAGCTCCGATAGTGTGTATTGATTTTACACCCTTTTTACATCCAATCAGTGTATAAATTCCTTCCTGAGCTCGTCTCTTAACTTCTATCTGCATACAGAAGAGAAATTAATTAACAGCCATGATCACTGTGTCGTGGTGGGAGGAATGTGGATAAACACAACCGCAGTTTTTGTCTTTGGAATTAACTTGTAAACAAAACCGTAGTATTTCTTTATTTTATTAGATCTCTTGAGAAAATCTATTATGGGAGTTACTGTTTCTAAATTAGTTAACTTATCTCTTTAGCCTGTTATTTCTATTGTGGTGTTGAATGTCTTATTCATTGGATGAAATACAGTAAGCACAACTCTGAGACCCCCTTTACACCTGGTATTAAAATGCGTCTCGTATCCAGATTGTGTCCAGATTAAAGCTGTCAATCAGTTAAAATAGTTCATTTTTTATCTGTTCAAAATGTATCCCTTTGAAAATGGCCATGCCAGTTTTTCCTCGCCAACATTTAGCGCAAGCTTGGAGCGTTATTTAACCTCCTTCGTGACGAGCTAGTATGACACGGTTGGAACCGATGGATTTTGGTTTTCTAGTTTCACATGATACCAGTATCTTCACTCTAGCTTTATAACTGAGCCCGCTACAACCTAAAAATCGCAAGTTGCGTTAATGCGTTAAAGAAATTAGTGGCGTTAAAACGTATTTGCGTTAACTTTGACAGCCCTAGTCTAGATATGATTTAACCTGATTAGATTTACACCTGGTATTAATATGTGTCTCTAGTGTCCACATTGAGATCCGATCGCTCTGTCTGAAAGGACTGAGAGGATGGCTGCATACAAACGGGCTTGCAAAAGAGCCTCAGTCTCAAAACGCCGCCATTTAGGGGGACAGGGCCCAGAAACGTGACTTTGGTACGACTACGCTGACTACGCTGAGCACAGAGCGGTGGCGGTGATTCCTCCCTGGTCACGGCGGTCTTAGTGACCGGAGGAGTGTGTGCTGCACACCCCGCCAAATCTTTGAATATTCGCTGTTGATTACTGCTGAAGCTCCGGAGCCCAAAAAATGGTACTTAGGACAGCCATATTTCAGTCCATGTAGTTGTTAAATGTGGATTGAAAACACGATTGCATTTCCACTTGTGTTCAATGTGGTCACAATGCGTCGCTGACCACCTCCGGAGGTTGTTTGGTTGATTGCATCACAATCTGTCCTCAGTGTGTTTTGTGTGCACCTGTACTGTCATGTAGTCAAGCACCATCCGATCACCCATAACACATTTTAATGCCAGGTGTGAAGGGGGTCTGTGTCGATCATCAGTATTTCAAACAGCCAGGTGGGTTGAGTGCAGGAAGCCGCTGTCTGATATCTGACCGTACCTTCTCTGTGTCCGTCAGCTGGAGAACGCCCGTCACTCAGCCGACAGGAACAGCCACTTGGTGGGAGCCGCTCACGAAGAGCTGCAGCAGACCCGTGTTCGAGTGGAGGGCATGTCAGGTCAACTCAGCATGCTGCAGAAACAGGTATACACACACACACACACACACACACACACTCATAGAGTCTGTCAGTGGTTTGTTATCTATCTGCAGGTTTTACTGGCCACGCTGCTTTGTGGCTGACTGAGCACCATTGATTCATTTAATCTTCACCTGACTCACCAAGCAGAGTCACAGTGTTTGTACTGTTATGAGTACAGACTGTTTAATTGGTCTTAATTGACTGACCTTTGTATGTGCACACTCTCTCTAAATCAGCTGGCGTCGAGCGAGGCCAAGGTGCGGGAGCTGGAGGAGGCCCTGTCGAGGGAGCGGGACCTGATGCGGCGACGCCTGGAGGATAAGGAACGGGAGATGGCTGACATCCGAAACCGGCTGCTGCTGCAGCTGGACGAGTACCAGGAGCTGCTGGACATCAAACTGGCCCTGGACATGGAGATTAATGCTTACAGGAAGCTGCTGGAGGGAGAGGAGGAGAGGTGAGGACGTTAAACAGAAGCTAGACCGTTGTAACGCATCGGACACCTTGAGGCAGCTGAAGGTCATCAGGTTGTTACAGGAAGAGAGGAATCATTCAGAATACAAACAGTAAAGTCATTACACTCTCTACTGACTTCAAGCAGAGATCGACTCGGCAAACAGTTTAGCGGATAACCACTTAGACTCTCTATAACCCCACATACTCGTGTACTTTTGGTCTGGGGCTGTTTTTCATGGTTTGGACTCCTTAATTTCAATAAAGGAAAATCGTATTGTTACAGCATACAATGGTATTTAAGACAATAGCGTGCTTTCAACCGGGACTGCAACTAACGATTAATTTCATGATTAGTTGTTGTGAAAAATGTCGATCAGTGTTTCCTAAAGCCCAAGATGACGTCCTCAAATGTCTCGTTTTGTCCACAACTCAAAGATATTCAGTTTACTGTCATAGAGGAGGAAAGAAACCAGAAAATATTCACATTTAAGAAGCTGGAATCAGAGAATTTAGACTTTTTTCTTAAAAAATGACTCAAAGCGATTAATCGATTGTCAAAATAGTTGCAGATTAATTTAATATTTGACAATTAATCGATTAATTGTTGCAACTCTACTTTCAACTTTGTTGTAACGGTTTGGCGAAGAGTCCCCAGGTCCATTAAGAAATAGAAGTAATATATATATTACATATTATATATATATATATATAAAAGTAGGAAGACCAGACTTCACCCAAAAATTCTGGACAGTCCCAAATTATGAGCAGTTGTCCCGAATCCTGTCTTGTTTGTCCCGAAAATTAGACTAAACCAGAGAAGTGAATATATAATGAATAAACTCAGCCGGGATATGGACAATCATTATAATTTATTAACGTACAAAACCTTCAATTAATATGCTCTCCTCAAAGCCACCAGACTCCATTGACAGACACAGTAATTTTACCTCCCTGGTCATTGTAAAACAAACTTCATTCAAACTCAACAGAAACAAAATAAAACTCATTAAAACCATATTTGTTAGTCTTTCCACTGTTCCAACAATCACCCACTCTGGTTTGAGAGTTTGAAAGAGAAAGGGCATACACGTCTACTGGCAATGGGAAAAGACGTCTATTGCAAATTTTGAGCGTGTTTTTCGGTGTTTAAAAAACACATCTTTTTCCTTGCTACATTCGTGAAAATATAAAGAGTTAGATTTCTCGTTCCTGCAGCCCCACCTGAGCAGCATTTCTCAAGTTTGTAGCACTTGGCTAAGTGTACCTGCTCTTTTACAGCAACGCCTTGTTAACAGATGAGCACAAACATATGAACAAAATAACAGGACCAGACAGAGTGACTTAATATCACAGTGAACCGACAGAGAACAAGTTACAGGCTCAGTGAAAGCAATCACAGGCAGGCAGAGAACGGTCACTAAGAATGGTCTTAAAATTACAGTACGGTAAAAGTGTTGTTGATGCAGCTTTTTCTATGAGTCAAAGGCAGTTTGCATCACCGGAGCAGGTTGGTTTCAGTAGCTGCTGTGTGCGTACGAGTGTCAGTGAGCCTGTTACACTGACTGCTTTGGTCTAAATCATCTGAGTCTCTTCCTCCCTCTGTCCTCAGGCTGCGTCTGTCACCCGGCCCTTCACCCACCACCAAGGTCACCGTGACACGGACCTCCGGCTCAGGCCACGGCCACAGTCACACCAGCCGCCTGGTCCAGGCCTCTGGCTCCGGCTCAGGCCACAGCCACACCGGCCGCATGCTCCTCACCGGCGCCGCCAGTGGCACCGCCTCCAGCAGCCGCAACTCCTCCGGAACAGCCAAGAAGCGCCGCCTCAATGACAACGACAGCGAGACCTCCAGCATGGCGGGGGGCACTGTGACCAAGACTCGCATTAGTCAGCACGCCTCAGCCAGCGGTCGCATCACAGTGGACGAGGTTGACCTGGAGGGCAAGTTCATCCGCCTCAGCAACAAGGCCGACGAGGTCAGTGAGTCCATCTATCAGGTGGCATTTCAAACCCTTTTAACCTGGTTTACGGTGATGTCACAGCACTCCAAAAGGTGGTAAAAGATTTATATATAGACCGCCCCGGTTACGTAACAATACATAACTAACATCTTTTGATAATTTGATTAACCAATGTTTGATCTAAAGTAGCATTCTGGTATCACCTTTGATGCCAGAGTAGAAGGATAGGTGTATTATTTGTAGCTTCAGCCTTTTCGGCCTATAAAAGATTTTTGTTTTTGTTTTTACATTTTCTGTCCCGTCCTCTCTTCCTATTCGTCTCACGCAGGACCAAAATCTGAGCAACTGGCAGGTGAAGAGACAAGTAGGTGATACCAACCCCATCATCTACAAGTTCCCCCACAAGTTCACTCTGAAGGCCGGAGGAACTGTCACTGTAAGTTACACCGAGATATGTCCGTTTGTTGAAGGGCTGCACAAGTAATTGAAATTTTATCAAAATCGCAATATATAATAATATGCTGCAATATCAAAATCTGTGTCAAAATACCATTTTAGATTAAATATTGTGGTGCTGCAGAGACATCCTGGCCCACACATCATATTCTACAGACTTAAGAAAACATCTTTGTTTGGTACAGATCTCCCCAAAAATCACACCACGACCATTTTAATGCTTTTCAATGAAAATGAGAATAATAATGTAAAAATGATCATTCCTTCTAATAAAGCAAATCATATCGCAATCACAATATCAGTCAAAATAATTGCAATGAGATATTTTTTCAAAATTGTGCAGCCCTAGTTTGTTGATTTTTGCATTGTTAATTTGACTGTTGTTTCCCTACACATAAAGTTACTATTCTTTTTTTGACCACTAGTAGTGCTAGTGGATTTGTGGAGCAATATTTAGATGGTTTAGTGACGTAGTCCACAACCCCGCCCAAATGTCTTTACGCCTTTCACTGATCAATAGGTGGCCGTAATGCGCCAAGAAAAGTATCAAAGTGCTAAAATCATAGACTGTTTGTAAGAAGTGGACAACCTCACCTATTGGTTTGTGGACTGACGTTTTGAAGCCTTGAGTTCGGCATTTTGTCCGTCGCCTTGTTGTGTTTTGGAACCAGAAGTGACACGAGACGGTGGAACTAAATACAACCGAACGCTGAATAACACATTTTCAGGCGACCTGTCAATCACAAGGTAGCCACGCCCTAAAGCATCCCCTGCTTTATGGTCTATTCGACTCTAAATGGGACCATAATTTACTAAATGAACATCACGCTGTATTGAAGAAGATTTGAAACTAGAGATTGAGACCATAAACTCGTGTTTACAATGTTTACTGAGGTAATAAATCAAGTGAGAAGTTGAAGGGAAGGCTCATTTTCTCATAGACTTCTTCTATACAATCAGACTTCTTTTTGCAAGCACAGGAGTCGCCTCCCGCTGGCTGTTAGAAAGAATGCACTTCATTTTTCAGACCTGGAGTTAGCCACTGGCTGGAGACGTAGTCCACATTCCTGCGAATGTCTTGACTGATGGCAGTAATGCCCCAAGAAAAGTATCGATGTAAACACAATGTTTTGGATGTAAACAGAAGAAAAACTCCACAGGACACCTTTTTACATTTTGAATCTTTAACTCCTTTTTTTTCTGTATGTGAGTAGCAGCTTAAGAATGTATTAGTTAAGTTGTAGATCTAAACTCTGACCTTTGACCTTGGCAGATCTGGGCTGCATCTGGCGGTGGAACCCACAACCCCCCCTCCGACCTGGTGTGGAAGAACCAGAACTCCTGGGGCACCGGCGACCTCCTGCAGACCATCCTCATCAACGCCAACGGAGAGGTAGGACGTCACCTGTGTTTGTTTGAGCTCGTCTTATATTTCTGTTCCTCTTTAACTTATAACTGAATCACTTTGTCACTTTATTCACCACCAGGAAATGGCCATGAGGAAAGTGACCCGCACCCTGTTCCGTGAGGACGAAGATGATGACATGGTACGTGCCTCTTCTGTTGAGGCATCTCCCAGTTGAGCAGTAAGTGTTACTCACTAACTCGCCCCGTTGTGTGTCGCCCCCTGCAGGAAGCTCACAGCACCAGCGGCGCAGACAACGAGTACAACCTGCGGAGCCGCACGGTGATCTGCAACTCCTGCGGACAGACGTCAGACCGCAGCAGCGGGGGTCTACCTGAGGGCCTCGTGGGACAATCCTTCTTCATGGGGAACAACGAGCGCAAACAGGTACTGTACGGTTGTTGTGTTACGACATGAGCAGCAATTCCACTGCATAAAGTAGAACAGAACTATATTCACAACTATCACACATTAATCGCACAGTTTTTATTTGTTCAGAATGTACAAGGAGATTTTGAATACTTTTATCTGCTTTATGCAAATGTATGTATATATTTATTATTGGAAATCAATTAACAACACAAAACAATGACAGATATTGTCCAGAAATCCTCACAGGTACTGCATTTAGCATAAAACAATGTGCTCAAATCATAACATGTCAAACTGCAGCCCAACAGGCAACAACAGCTGACTTGACTATGACTTGCCCCAAACTGCATGTGATTATCATAAAGTGGGCATGTCTGTAAAGGGGAGACTCGTGGGTACCCAGAGAACCCATTTACATTCTCACATCTGGAGGTCAGAGGTCAAGGGACCCCTTTGAAAATGGCCATGCCAGTTTTTCCTCGCTAAAATTTACAGTAAGATCGGAGCGTTATTTAGCGTTCTTCCCGACGAGCTAACATGACGTGGTTGGTACCAATGGATTCCTTAGGTTTAATAGTTTCATATGATGCCAGTATAGAAAGTAGTGGCGTTAAAACAAATTTGCGTTAACACGTTATTATCGCGTTAACTTTGACAGCCCTAATTTATATATAATAATATCATTATCGTTTTTTTTTTTTTTTGGCCACAATAATCACATAGTGAAACTCTGATATTGTGACAGACCTAATTTACAGTTTAAAGTTGCATGACACTTGATTTAAATGAACATTTCTTTGATATCTATACGTCGGAATACACGTGAAGTTACTGAAAACATCAAATAACTAGAATTACTTTGTTGTGACTTTTCTCACTAAAGCGCACACACCAGGCCGGTATGGGCGTTTCAATTAGATGCAAATAAAATCAATGACGACCACAGAAACAACGCCGGTCGCTATAGCGATACACAAACGACATGGCAGATGTGGTGTAAAGGTAACAGAGGAATCCCACAGCCATAAACTGTAAGTGTTGACCGAGATGAGCCTCCCAACAACCAGAACTGGAAACACCACAGAACAAGTTCAACCCAACAAGAAACCCAGTAGACCAGCTGGTGACTCACACACATCAAACAATTACAGAAAAACGACAAAACAAGCTCCATATTTAACTCTGTGTGTGAGAGAGAGAGAGAGAGAGAAAGAGAGAAAGAGAGAGGGAGAGAGAGAGAGAGAGATAGGGAGAGAGAGAGAGAGAGAGGGAGAGAGGGAGGTGTCAGCGATGTGGATGAGCTGTTAAATTTGCTCTCAAAGCTGCAGCTGTAAAATGTGTACGTATTCTAGCTGCCATTTCACAGTTAATTAGGGGAAAACTCTCCTGTTGCTCTGCCTCACAAAACTCCCACAACAGAGCCGCTCATAACACACATAATTAACACTTATTTTGACACAAATGTGTGCAAAGTTTTCCGGGTTTCTTGAACTACAATAACACACAGGTGTTCCAGATGTTTTAGCAAGTTCTGTGAGAGGTTTTTCTCTGACGGATGATGTGCATCATTCTTGGCGGATTTGCTTTGAGCGGCTTTAAGGTCACCAGCCGATGTTTCATTTTCTGTCCTTCATCAATCCGCATTAGTTTGATTTTTAAATACTAGGAGGACGAACAAACAGTGCAAAAGGACGTATGGAAGACCGCTTGACTGCTTGGTGAAATGGAGGAGGAATCCGTTACCTTAGTATTAAAAAAAACTGGCCACTTCTTTAGAAAGTTTGCCGGGAAAGAACGGCTCCATTCACACCCAAACAAATATCTAACTGTTATTCATTTATTACTCAAAACTTTATTCTCTATTTCTGTTGAATTGTAGACAAATGTTTTCATTTGTACATGTTCTAATCAATATTTTCAGGAAGCTTTTTAGGAGAGGATCCTAATATTATTTGAACATTACGGATCGGTAAAACATGGCAGCTTGTTTTTTTTTGCAAACTATTCTTTAATTAACTTATTCTTAACTTAGCTCCTTTTTTTAAGGTGAAAGGTATTTATTGTATTAAGATGGATTGTAAATCCTAGAGGGGAGGTTTTACTACAAGCCCTTTGGGGTTTCTGACCTCTCCTGCACAATCTGTGCTGTTTCTTGTTATATACTTTTGTTTTTATCTTCTTTTGTGCTAATAAACTAAACTTAAACTTACTGTTCAACCAAAAGAAACCAAACAATCACCTGTATCCACAGATAAACGTACAACGAGCTTTTCACCACAGCTATGTTGACGTGTTATTGCAGGATGATTTTAACGCTGCACTGTGTCTCTTCCTCCTTCAGGGCCGCGCCAAGCCGGAGAACTGCTCCGTCATGTAAAAACCAGAGCGCACCTCACCTGAACCCAGCACCTCCTGCAGCCCACTAAGGAGGAGAATAACAGTTTTCTACCGTTGGGTTATTTGTCTTTATTATTTTTTTTTATATATATATGATCTTATTTTTTGTATTCAGATTAATCTGCAGGTTAGAATCGCTTCGAGGTTTTTGGGCAAAGGGCACAGGATTCTCATATTCAGCTTCTGAGTTTGTATATTCAAGTTATGTTATTGCATGTGTGCTGTGCTTAATGCTTGTCCTGCTCTTCTTGCACGTTCTCTCTCACACACACACACACACACACACACACACACACACACACACACGCACACACACAGCTCCATTGACCAGTGCTTGTGCTTCGATCCGAGCTGGGGTTTCACATTTAATGGCCATGCTGTCAACACTCAACACGCACAGCTAGTGAACCCTGTCAGGAATACGTCTCTGCAGCCACACAGACGACGGTCTGACGGTTTGTTTATCATGTTTATCACCCTTCAAATTGATCAAATCTTTATTTAAGGTGTTGTTGATGTTTACAATTTAAATGTCCTCGGGGGTTATTTTTGGAACAGTATTGCGCTATCTTTATATGCTACAGAGAAAATATATAGCATTTTGTTTTTGTTTTGATAATCTATGTTGGAAAAGTCTCCAAAGAAAGCCAAAGTACTGTAAGCTCAGGGTGTTCAGCAGGTTGTTTTTTTCACCTTTTAGCCTTAGACAAACATGTCGTAGTGCATTTTCTATGTGGATTTAGATCATACGGTTGGGCTGCCACGGTGCACACAGAGAAAATAATCATTTGAGACGATTAAATGTTTCTCTGCAGAGAGATGGCCCCCGGAGAGATGTATTTGGTGATGCTTTTGAAGGTGTGTAGAAATAAGGAATTCTTGTTTGCTGGATAAGTCGAATGTACTCAGCTCTAAATGTGTAGTTTAAACACGTTGCTTTATTAAGTAACTCCAAAGATCTTTTGTCATGATGATAGGAAAATGTAGGATTGTTTGGGGAAATATCAGGAAAAGGTGCTATGTGTTGAGTCTTTACTGATGCAGTATATACAGTATATATTTGTAGGATTTTACAGCTTATTCTACCAAATTGACATTCTAATAGTAGATTTTTGGGAAACATTTTAACAAGAGTTTTTTACGAAATACAAATGTGCCTTTAGTGGACAGAACAACATCACTGTTCTTTAGGCAGTCTTGTGACTGTCAGCTGTCTGATTTGCTCCTATTAACTGGTCATACGGGCTTTTTTTTTCCTTTTCCTCTTAAGCTTTCTGGCTTTGCAAATTCCCAGGCGTGGTTTTGGGATCTGAGTGGGGTTGTGGGGTTTCTATACTTTGTGACTTTGGCTTCATGCGCTGCTTTTATTGCGGGCCTCACCAAATATGCACAGCAGCAGGTAGATTTGTACTGTAGTCTGGCAGCTTAAGTCATTTATACTCCAGTGAAAAGCATATCAAAACATTTACGGAAAATACTTGATAGCTTTTGATATTTTCTTTTTTTTGTATTGTTCTTATTAGATGGTATTTGTGTCACATTAGAATCGTTTTTGCCTTAGAGATGTCTGATTTTGACACTAAGATCCCCAAAGTGCCTTAAAAAGTCCATGACAATCGTTGGTTAAAGAAATGTCCAGCTCCAAAGATAACGCCGATTCATTATTATTATTATAGTATTTATCTCATTTGTGCATGCAAATATGAGACATGATTACTGTGTGAAACATATGCAACAGAAACAGGTCATTTAAAAGTTGTGTTCGGGGTGTTTCAGAGGCCTGTCTGACGGGTTAGAAACCAGAAAGAAACTTCTTCTTGTTTCAGTGTTGACTTAAAGGGGACATATCGTGCTCATTTTCAGGTTCATACTTGTATTTTAGGTTTCTACTAGAACCTGTTTACATGCTAAAATACACATTATTTTTCTCATACTGTCTGTCTGAATATTCACCCTCTGTAACGCTTCATTTTAGCGCCTGTCTCTTTAAAACCCCCTCCTGAAAAAGCCCGGTCTGCTCTGATTTAGAGTAAATATAAAATAAGGTGCACCTTTGCAAAGGTATAGTTCTCAAGCTGTGTGTGGAGATCATGGATGTAGAATAAGACCTGGATACGGTGCCGCTGCTCTTCCAATTTTCTTCCAGTGGCCACTGCGGCCCAAAAAGCCTTTTCCACATAGACCACCATTGTGAAAGAGACGTCAAAACAAGGTCAATTATGACTCTGTCTATTGTGAATTTTTGAACCATGAACGTTTTATATTTGTAAAACTTTCCTTGAGCCGAGAAAAGCATTTTTTTTCAAAATCGGTGACGTCATCACAATGTCGAGGCGGAGAGGGCCGAGCAGTAGAAACACTACTGCCTCAGCTAGAAACTTCCCATTGGACTGAATAGGCGTCATCTTTGGGTCCGGTATCCAGTTATAATACATCCATGGTGGAGATACTCAGATGGGGGGACGGTGCATGTGACAGGAAGGGGAGCTAAATCTAACTGGCTTGTTGAATCACGTATTTTCTGATCTAGACGGCCCACAAAAAACTGACTGGGTCGTCATAATCACAGTTGGTGGGTTGGTAGACACTCCAGATGACCCAAATGTATGAGCACAAGCACTGAAAAAGTGACTTTTTCATGTTATGTCCCCTTTAAGAAACAGACGGCTGCTCTTTAACATGTATATGCAATGTTAGTTCAAGTTAAATTGAAACCACAGATGTGCTTTATGTGCCTAGAAAGGCCTTTGTGAGATCCTGAACCCTCCCTGTTAAAGTCATGATTGAGGCCACATGAATCTTTTTGTTGTTGAAGGAATTGAGGATATAAAATGTTATTGAAAGGGATTTCTTATCGTGATGCCTTTAATGCCAAAGTTGTAATTTGATTGCAGTAGGATTTGTGTCCGTCATAACAATGCGGTTATCATTATGGAAAAGCCATTCAGTCGATGTAATGAATGTTTGTTTTTTGCTTTTCTAAAATAATGCTGAGTAAAATTCTTCTTTTTTTTTCCCAGTGACTGACTGTTGTTATTTCATTCATATATAATTGTCATTCAAAACAACTGGTGAAAAGTGCAGCCATTTTTATTTACATTATATACACATGTTGCCATGGTTACATTCAAAAATATATGTCCATATGTTAACAAGCTGAAGCTCTACCCAAAACTATAGCACTTAAAGCACAATGTACATTCTCTCTGGTACACAGGGTTTCTTCATATGATACAAAACATAGCATTTCTAAAATTATTTAAAGGCAACACAAGACTTTGGTTGACAAAAAACAGTTTAAAACAGTTTAAGTCTGAGTACTCGTTTAAGTGAGACCTTTTTTGGGGGTATTTTGGGTGAACCGGCCCTTTAAATACCACGCAAAGACAAACGTCGCTGTAGGACACTGCTTTGACATTCATAATGCTGCTTTGATTTGGCCTGTTATTCCCCCGTTTGATGATGGCTTATTATTATTCACAACATAATTATGTATCTATTAGTGATCAAACGTGTGTGATCTTCGGTCACGAGCTCCTTAAACACCTTAAAATAGGGCTTTACTGTGAAGCAACAATATATTCATTTTTATATTTACAAAGTTGTCATCTGACAGCAGCAATAAATGAGCCACGTTTGTTTAAACCAACGGGACGTGTGCGTCATTGTTGGAGAATACTGATATGAATTATTGTCTCAGATCAAAAGTCTGGCACGACTTTTTTTTTTTGCTGTACAAAACAAACTCTTACGTATCGGAGGACATCTTTAAAAAGGTCCCATGATCTTTGTCTCTTTCCTTTTCCGAGGTTGATTTGAGGCTCTTCTCATTTCTCAGTTTCTACATCCTTGATTCCTTTCCTTTCCTCCTCTCCTCGCGTCTTAGTCCCTCCCACCTGAGATGCGAGGTGAGGAAGAGACGCGAGGAGTCGAGGTTTTTAACAAAATAAGACATTCTTGCCTCAGAGCCGTCATTTTAAAGGAAGTGTGTAGGATCTGGCGGTATCTAGCGTAGAGAGAGAGCGGCGGCATCGGGAGCGAGTAACATTATCGACTCCGGCACAAGCAGGAAAAGTTAACAGAGTTTGGTTTGCTACTGTAGAAACATGGCAGACTCCGTGAAGAGGACCCGCTCCCTACGTAGATATAAACACCTCATCCTAAGCTAACAAAAACACAACGATTCTTATTTTCAGGTGATTAAACACTAAAGAAAACATACTTATTAATCTTATATTGCATTTCTGTCAATAGATCCCCCTAAATGTTACACACTGGTCCTTTAATTCGGTTCACAACGCGGCATAATGGGACAAGAAAGTGTCACGCCTCTTTTATAAATCACAGGTGCCTAAAAGACTTCCGCAAAGGCTACTCGTGTGCATCCTCGCTCATAGCTCCTCCGGAAAGCCTCCTCTCTCCTCGAGATGCATTTTAGGAACTAAGACGTCCTTGAAGATGGTGCGCTGAGACTGATTTCCGGGTCACATGGAGGAGGACAGATGAGACGTGGAGGCACAAAACAGCTGCACCATTTGGAAAAAATATCTAATTGTGATTATTGTGACTGATATTGAAATTGCGATATGATTTGTGATATTAGTTCATTGAAAAATACCGTAAAATGATCATGGTGTGATTTTTGCAGGGATCTGCACCAAACAAAGATGTTTTCTTAAGCCTGTAAAATATGATATAAATATGACATGTAGGTTTGGACATCTCTGCAGCACCACAATATTTCATTTTGACACATATTTCACCTTTAAAAAATATTACGTCTCCTGTGATTTGAAAATTGCAGTAGGCCGTAGTGCGATGTCAATCAAATTTGGATTAACTGTACAGCCCTAAAACAAAATAAAGAAATGAGAAGAGGAAGTCCAGCTGAGTTTAAACTGCCTGTTAAAAAAAAGTTTGGATTTTGTAAATGTAATATAAACAAATTGAACCAAACAATAAGATCATGCATAATTTTTGATGATAAAATTAGAGGAAGTTCTGATAAAAGGGGCGTTTTGAACATGCACACCAGCAAAATGTGTGGGTAACTTCAATTCCAGCATGTTTAGATGAGTTAAAAACATTCCCAAGTTGCTGCTTTTAACCGTGAAGTCTTCTGGCCTATTTTTCCCGTGGGAGGTGAATGCAGCTGAAGCCCCACTGGCGTCGCCACAGTCAAGCCTTCCTCCCCGCAGCCCTCTGGCTCCCCAGTCTGGATGACAGGTCTGTCACGGTGAAGCGAGTACCACTTGAGCCCACAGAGGGGCAGTGTTGAGTCGACAGTGGGGGGGGGCATCCACAGTAAACAAAAGATCCTCAGTGGGACAGACACCTCGGCGCTGCTGGGCTGTGGGTGGTCTACAGCTCTGATTGTCAGAGAAGAGCATCAAAGTTTGCTCTTTCTTTATGAGCACAGGCCTGAAATCACCCCAGAGTGAGGAGGGCGGTGGTGGTGGTGGTGGTGGTGGTCGGGGAGGACTGTCACTGAGTTGTTCTCCTGGGGGAGGGGGGGCGGCGGACAGGCGGCAGGTCGTAGTGTCCCGGGATGTGGCTGTTCACGGGCAGGTCGTAGTGGCTCTGGGGGTCCTCGTGTGGAGCGTGACCGAGGGAACTCTGACGCTCTGGTGGGGAAGATGAACAACACACTGAGATAAACAGACACTGCAGAGGAGCTGCTCTTATACATTTATTAAAAAAAATACCATGTCTGCTGATCATCCTTTTGATTTTTGGGGTTTTAGTCTGAGTAAAATGTTGACTGTTTGATCAACTGGTTTGATTATTTTCCTTCCTGTTACTGTAATAGATCAGGGATTCTCAAAGTTTTTGGGGGCCAGGGACCCTTAACAGCCTCTTACCTCTTAATCGTAACATTGATTATGCACAATACTTACTACCGTTTTTTACTCTTAGATGCCGATGGAACTATTTGTATTCTAAAACTTTTCAACCTAAATAAGAAATTTCAATTTGAATCATGTTAAGATGAGATCATCCTTTATTAGTCCCACAGCAGGGAGATTTGCAATGTTATTGAATGATAATACAACTTATATACTTTTATTTTATTTTATTTTATTTTATTTTTTATTTTTTTTATTTTTCATTTTATTTTTTATTTTATTTTTTATTTTATTCTTCTATTTATTTTTTTTAAATTTTTTTTAGGCCCACCACCACCCTCCCTTTTTTTTCGGAGGACTACATTTAATTTTTTCATTCTTTTTCAAATTAATAGCCAATGAAGGAAAAGAAAAGTGATAATACTAATAATAATTATAATCTTAGTCACACCATACTACTTATATATATATATATAAAAAAAACCCTTTTTTTAAAAAAGGCAGAGGCGAATAAACTGGCCACCTTAACGACATACAAACAAATAAACAGACAACAACGACAAAAAAACGCTCAACAGTGGACATGGACACATACTGTATGTAAACAGACAAACATTGAACAGAGACATAGAAAATAAAGCCCCTTTTTAATCGTGTAAGACGGTGTTTACTGTAGGTAAGGGGTGGGATTGTAATATGAAGATGATAGTAGATCAGAGTAGTGACGGCAGCATTTAGTCACCAGCAGATTAACAGGCAGGATCAGATATGAGTCATTGAATTCCTTGATTTGGTTTCTCTGTTTGGCAGAGACTTGATCTTGTGATATACACCTTTAAACAGAGGGGGATTTTATTCAAATTGCATTTAGACTCAGCCTGACAGCATTTATAGCCCGCATTTCAAGTAACGGATCTTAAAAGCTTCCAGAAAATGAACAGCAGCAAGACTGGCATAGTCCTAATAAACCCAGATCTCTAAATGTACCAGTCTAAATAAGACTGACTGACTGAATGAATGAAAATAATGAACTTATTGCTGTGTGTCACATCATCATATCAGAGTTTCTATTGGTCCGGAGCTAACGTGGGCGGGACTAATCAACACAATATGCTTTTCTTTATTGGTGCGAATGGTCCCCATCTGTAGATATGTACTTTTTAATGACACAGCAACAATTTTATAATTTATAGCAAATTATCTTGACAGAGTGCCACGGACCCTTTGACACTTTGAGAATCACTGTAATAGATTACATCTGTGTACTGTATGGTCACAGTATTGAGACCTCTTTGAACCGGTTAGTTTGATGTTGAGACACGGAGCTTCTGATCCCATCTTGACCCAGACTTGGTCGGTTTTGAGATTTACTCACTCAGCTCTCTAACAAAGGGTTTAGTGTGGAAGGATTTTACTATGGTATTGTATTATATAGTAAAAGTAGTGCACAGTATGGAGTTTATCACACTGATGAAATATAAATCTTTTCATCCATACATATGAATAAAAACATTTTTAAGCAATCCGAGCAGGAACTACTGGTATCACTTTGCTTAAACCTCTCAGTATATAAACATTTATTATGACTCACTGTAATGTAAGCAGATATAAGTGTTTATGAATGTATTTGTCAGTAACTATAACTCCTCCTGTGGACTTAAGAAGCTGGAATCAGAGACTTTTTCTCTTCTTAAAAAATGACTCAAACCGATTCATCGATTATCAAAATAGTTGGCGATTGATTTAATAGTTGATAATTAATCTATTAACCATTGCAGCTCTACCAAGAACCACGTTTTTAACTACAGAATCACTGGTTTTAAGTTAAGAGTTTATTATTACACAAACGTCGTTCCCTTTATTAGTCCAAGCTGTCTTAACACATCTGCTTTTTTCTATTATTATCTTCTGTCTTCTGCTTCCAGTAGAGAGAGAGTGTGTAAACATCAGCTATTGATGGAGGGGAGTGCTATTTGCTCTCACTTTTCCTCACCCACATCGTTCCAGACTACCAGGATCCAAACTGGAGGAGAAAAGACTGATATCAAGCCAATATTTCCATTCATCTAAGGAAGGAGGACACGTGTTTCCCATCGTCATTTATTAGTGTGACGTCTTCAGGTTGATGTATTATTACTGCTGTCTGGAGTGACTAAAGAACGTCCTGCTCGTCCTCTTCCCTGTAAACAGTTTCATCAGGAAGCCTCCGTCCTCCACATCTGTCTAAAGTCTGACTGATCGAAGCGACTTAAGGAGGTTTTCATTTTGATGTGAGCGTTATTTTAACATCTCTCAGAAGGATCGACACACGCTTGTGCACAGTTTGGATTTCAAAGGAGGATGATTTACGTTACGCTGTTCAAAAGAATTGCACTAATTGACCTGACAGGGTTTAGAGCAGAAACTATTAGTCTGTTGATTGATTAGTCCATTGACATACATATTCGGCAACTATTTTGATAACCGTCACATAAATCCTTATTCCAGCTTCGACATTGTGAAGATTTGCTGCGTTTTTTTCGTTATCTTACGTGATAGTTACTTGATTGTCTTTTGGTTTTTGCTCTACAAGGGTGCTATCATTTAAAGGTGCAGTGTGTTTGATTTGGTGACATCTAGTGGTGTGGTTGCAGATTGCAACCAACTGAGTACCCCTCCGCTCTCTCCTCCCTTTCTAAGACTGCGGTAACGTGAGTCGTCAAGTGCAAAACTGTGGTAATGCCGTTCAACTCGCTCAGACGACATCCTTACCATGATAACAACTGGCGGTGCTGCGGTTTTGCACTCAGCGGCTCACGTTACCGCAGTTTCCCCAGCGTGTTGAAGAACTACGGTGGCCTTCAAGTAACATAAAAACACGATAGGCTTTCTCCAGAGCCAGTGTTTGGTTTGTTCGTTCTGGGCTACGGTAGAAACATGAAGAGGACCCGCTCCCTATGTAGATGGACTCATTCTCAGCTAACGAAAACACAATGATTCTTATTATCAGATGATTATACACTAAAGAAAACATAGCTATTCCATTTCGGCTAATAGAAATGTTGCACACTGTTCCTTTAAGTTTAAATTTTGAATCTCTTTTGATATTAATAAAACTCAGCAGTACGATATGTTTACTTTTGTCTCATTCAACTTCTTGTCATCTCCTTTAAATTATTCCCCCAATATACTTAAATATCCTTCTTTATTGAGTCTTTATTGAGGTAAAAAATAAAAGTGCTTGTACCTTCCTACATGTGATTAGCTCACAGGAATGTGCAGTATGACTCTGACTCTTCCTAACAACCTGAGGTTTATAGGAACTGTGATCTAAAACATAAGCACTAACAATCCCACAAGATTTACCACTGACTTGTCTCTCTTGTTATTGTTATTGCCAGTTATTAAATGCCAGACACTGTACCATTGTACAATATGCAGACAAGCCAAGTCCAAATGCAAACTACTTTCCCTCTCTCTTAAAGCTGGCTGTTCCTGTAATACTGATGATGTAGAAGTAGATTTTATTTACGAGTCACAACTGGTTGATAAGCTAAATGTCTATAAAAAAACAGAATATCAACCAACTGTTTTGTGAAGAAGTAAAACTCATCAGTACGTTGCTGAAGGCGGTCTAAAGTGTTGCTCACCTCTGCGTAAGGTGGCCGTGTTGAACGGCGGCGGGCTGATCTCGGTGTACGCTCGCTCTCTGGGCACGGCTGACTTCATCTCCATGTAGCTGCTCTCCGGGGGGCAGAAGGGCAGGCCCGGCAGGTCTTTGATGGTGGCGTACGGATTCTCGCTGTTCAGAGAGCTGCTGCTCACCGCCACCGCGTCCTTCAGCTCTGTCACCACACAGGACGCAAAGACAAACACATGTCAGAAACATGTGGCACAACAGCAGGATCAAGGTCAGCCTCTAGTCTGTACACTTTACTATGTTACCTTGAAACTTTTATGTGGCTAATACTCATGTAATCTTTGCATTGTTGCACCTATACTTCAGCCAATTAGACTGTTATCAGGGTAATAAATAGGCGTTATCAGTCGCTATAAGCCCCATAGATGAGGGTCAATAGGGGCTTACTACACCCACTAGTATATTTATCATCTATCACATGGTAGATCATCGATGAAGGTTAAAGAACACAACAGCGACCTCTAGTGACCGTGGTAATTATGACAGAAGCAGAAATCAGGTGCTGTAGTGTAGACAGTGTGAAACTCTATATGGTGTTGAGGGAGTTTGCATCCTGTGTGAAACCAACAATGTGTCGTTGTCTATGTGTTCGTAGTTATTTTAAACCTAAACATTTATTATTGTCTAAACTTAAAGAAGTTGTAGTTTTGTTGCCTAAACCTAAAGACGTTTTTTTGTTTGTGTTCAAAATGTGATGTTTCACAACATGTTAGAACGTGTTGCTTTCGAAGTTTCGCTTTCACTTTTACAACGTAGTAGGTGTAGAAGGCTCCTACTGACCCACATCTATGGTGCTTATGCGACTGATAACGCCTATTTCATAACCTTGAAATAGGCTATGAAATAGCAGTTGATAATAATAACAGTCGAATCAGGAGTATACTTTTATGTAGCATCCTCTTGCTGATGTAGTTCTGGTATTCCTACTTCTCTCCAGTAGGTAACAGAAGAGGTAAAAAGGGTGTAAATAGGGCAATAAACTACCTTTGTTGTAATATTTTCCGAGGCTGGCGCTGTAGCTGTAGCTGCGATCGATTCCAAAAGCTCCTGTGAACAATAAAAGACAAATCTGGCACCTTAATCTTCATTTATGGTAAACTAATCAAAAGCAGATGATTCGCTTTGGAAACCTGCTAAATCAATACCAGGTGAGTGAACGCTGGCAATGCAAACTACCACTTTTTTATGAAGTCCTTAGTGCTTTTATAGTCTCGAATCAAATTGTTGACTAAAAGGATTTTCTCTCCAAAGGAGGTGTGATGGTCCATAAACTCTCTAAGTTTCCTCCTCAGCTGTTGCTGCACGTCTCTGAATGCCGCCCTGAATTTACACTCCTGACATTTTAGTTGCATCTGAGTTTTTAAATGTTTTTTATCAATAATAGGTATTTTACACTGATAGATGATATTTTCTGCTGGTGTTCAATGTCTTTAAGAATTATTATTTTATTGTTAAACACAAACAAATCCAGTGTTTTCCTCTGAATGATTCTTCTGTTCTGGTGATACAACTGAAGGCAAGACACTACAATACTTACTAATTAACTAACTAACTAACTAACTAAAATATTGTTTTTATTTTATGCACTGGTCAATTTTAAGAGTTTAGGCTATTCTGCTTCCATAACATTTCTTCTTTTACACTAGTGAAAAAAAACAAACATCCAAAATGCACATTTAGGTGTTTATTTTACTACTTTGTTTTTTTTTTGCGTCTGCAGATTTCTCCTAAATACACTGAAAGTTATCATTAGATAATGCCTCATTTGCATATTTAAACATCAAATTTCAGAAACATAATTGTCTTAATGTAAGTAGTAATCAACTGGGGAAGTTTCATGGTGATATCTATTAGATACATACTTCCTCTGTAGTGTCTTGCAAAATGTATGGACTTCTATAATACATCTCTTTAAAGGCTGTTTTCTCAAAATTATTTTTTTCTCAGACTCCGAGCCAGAAATCTCCACTTCAGTAACTCTTATATACACCAAACTACCCAGTTTCATTCATCTCTATATACTGAAGGTTTTTACCGAGTGGTTTGTTCATATATTATTCATAGCCTGATTTATACAACATTTTATTACTAAAAACATGGTGAAAATGGATTTTTTACAATGGTTGTTAACAGTATTTTTTAATTATGGAGTGGTAAAAAGAGATATAAATAAAATTGTATCCATTTATTCATTAATATTATTTATTTATTAATTAATTAATTCATTTATTTATCTAATTATTTATTTATCTATTTGTTTATTTATTTGTTTATTTATTTATTTATTTATTTATTTATCTATTTATTTATTATTTATTTATTCTTTTTATTTCAGAAAACTTGTAATACAAAAATAATAGTCTTGATGTAAGTAATCAACTGGTGAAGTTTCACGGTGAGATCTAATAGTTTACCCCGTTCACCTGTAGTGTCTCCCTTAAACTACTTTTGGACACTAAGCTTTCCACTGATACCCAGAATAAGGAAATCCTTTTAGGTGTGTCAGCAGGAGGTTATATTAGCAGTAATGTTTTATTTAGCTGCAGGTCAGGAGGTCAGGAAACCAACTCCTTATTTTTATTACTTGTAAATGTTAATCCACTCGTTTCATTTTGCTCTACTGACACAGGGTTTTGCCTGCATAAGAGTCTCCTCTAAGTGGATAAAGTAACTGATCCTGAATGTGAATCAAACCGTGGAGAGTCACCCAGACGGACCTGAGTCTTTGCGAGGCTCGTGGTGTTTCCAGTCTGCAGGTAGAGTGGCGTTGCTCTCAACCCCAAACAGGCCGCGCCGCTCCCTCTCCATGTTTTTCACGCTGCAGAACAGCTGGTTATTGGTGTTCTGTGTAGCAGGCAGAATAATAAACCAATCAGAAAATGTTCAAATGTGCTTTTGACACAACGTTCAACATGTTACGGTTTATGATTTCATGGCCCCTGAAAACACGGCCAGCTGTTGTCGACTGGATAAATTACACATTCGTTCCCAGTGCTGCACTACAGTTGCTATGAAAACTGCCTGAAGTATCAGATCGCTGCGCCGATGTAACAGAGGTGACGTTCACCTTGATGGTGCGGTCGTGGTTGTTGGGGAGGTGTGGCAGCGGAGGTCTGTTCTGGCTCAGTGTGTGGTAGCTGGGGTTGGAGTAGTAGTGGTGGTAACTGTGAGGAACATCTGTACGCCAAAACAAACACAGGGAATCATGTCTGCTGCAATTAAACTACCTCAAGGTCAATTAAACGCATCTCTGTGGAACACTAATTAAAAAAACACAACAGTGAGATACAATTTAAACCCCGTTATGACCAAGAACAACTATAAAAACATCAA